>JAUBWS010055945.1:0-16702 GCA_032270445.1 Darlingtonia californica
TCGTCGGACGCCTAGTCCTTTTATGGCGTGTGTGGAGGCGTCCGCGTCCGATCGGACGCCTAGTATGATGCAGCCTGTATATGAGATTGATTTGATGTTAATTGAAATTTTTTTTTAATTAGCAAAGAAGTGGAGGGCCCTTGTGTATATTTTATGACCTCCAAAACACATATTTCACAGGCTTTGTATATGATATAAAGATAAGTAATCTTATCTTTATGTGTGGTACATGACATGGCTCAAGCAAATATTTACTATTTCAGGCGTGGGATTTTTCACCTTGATACATATGGGCATGTGATTGTCAAAGCTTGTACATTTCAACTTTTTTGTCTTTTTAACTTTATATACATAATTCTGTTATGTGGGAAACATTTGCAAATGAAAAAGTTAATTAGACATGCTTTTTTCGCACATCTAGAATTATTTAGGCATATGCCAAGACACGCCTCAAATTACAAGGCCTGATTTCAACCTTATTATGTTGTTATTTAGCCAAGCAAGCCCTCCGGTCACCATGGTTAGAGCACTAGCTACATTTTTAGCTATAGCTATGAGTTATGTTAATTTATTCAGTTACATAATGACATATCACTATAGTAGCATGCTGAGGTTAATTCAATCAATTACAAGAAATAACGTAAATTTAAACGCTCACGCTCAAACATCATTAAAAAATTGAATAAGAAACTTTATTACCTTTTGGTCGCATTTAAAGATAGTTAAGCTTTAACTTTTATAAAATTTATACAGCCAATAAAAACCTGATGTTTACAACGTATGGCTCATTTAGGAAGAAAAATATGATACAAAGAAATTTATTCATGAAATGTTCAAAAGATAAAAAATAAAAGTTTTAAGAACAATCTAATCACATTCTTTTTTTATCATGAGAGTTTTTATCATTTGTTGACATGTAAACAAGTGATAAACACTACTTTTTGATAAAAACAAGAACTGCCTTACTGCCACGGGTGGAAATGTGTGCCTTTACAAACAGAATCTGACAAATGAATGTCTAGCTCCTCCGTTGGAGGAATTGCAAAAAACAGCACTCTGGCAAAAAAAAGGTTGATTAGTGATTTTACGGCTGAAAATGATCTTGTTTATGATATTTTACAGGTTGTTACAGGTATTTATGTTTTGTTTTTTCAAACATTTGATGTTTCAAATTAATCTTGTTGTGTTGAATTGATGAGTGATGCTCGTATATGGTTTTGATTTACAGTTTTAAATTTTCAAAAACTCAGAAATTATTTGCTAAGCAAAAATTAAAGTAGAAAATAATATTTCTTAGCAAAAAAAGAAACAAAACGCCAAAAAAATTGCAAAAAAAGAGGTAAAAAATCTGGATTTTCAGGCTGAGACTCTTGCTTTTACAAGCATAAGTATTTTTTACTAGTTATTGTATTAAACATTAAACAGCCAGAAAAATGCTAAAGCAAATGTTACTAAATAGTGGTCAAAGGGTTGTGTTGTAATAATTCTATATTGAATAATTAAAAAAAGTCTGATAGTGGAGCAGGCTGTAGAAAATAATCATTACTTTCATGAATGGTTGATGACATTTAGTTATAGGACTAAAGCAAAGATGTTATTATTAAGTGGATTGGATCTTGATATACTTAGAGGAATTATATAGTTATTGTTTGGCTTATGTATATTTTAATATGAAAAATCCGGAATTCTCATCTCTATATGTGTAGTGTGTTGATAATGTCGCAGAAATAAACGTAAAATTGAAATTAACTAAGTGGTCTCCCTTTCATTGTAGATCAACAACAAGTCAATAACATGCAACAAAGAGGTTCTCATAGATCTAGAGGTAATGCTAATCATTGAGTACAATCATTGAGTACATAGTGGTATACTCTTCATATGTGGGATTATTTAACAACTTTCGAGACCCTACAGAAGATAACTCCCAGAAAAACCTTTCAGATAACTGGGCGAAATGGAACATTTTCTATTTCATTTTTGCTTGAGCCCTTCAGTTTCCTACTTTGTAGTACTACCCTTTCTTTCCTTCTCCTACTTATTATGAAAACCAAATGATTTTTTTTTTGAGCTCTTTTGAATATTTCACTGACTTTTATAATCAAAAAATTTATATGATTTAAGAACTGAATCTGGTTTGTGGGTTTTATCAGAAAAACTAAGATAGAAACACGAGTGAATTATAATTTTAAATTTTCGATTTTTTGTTTAATTTAACTGTAGGAAACCAACAACAATTTTACCAGCCACCTCAACAAAACTCCCCATATCAGTCAGAGTTGTTTGAAGACATATCAACATATGATCAACAATCAGCACAACAATACCAACAACAACCGCAACAACAACAACAACCTCCTCAACAAAATCCACAAATGATGTTTCCCGGACAGGACTTACTTCAAGACCCAGTTGCTAGCATGGCAATGCAGTATGGACAGTCTTTTATGCCAGCTGGTAAAGAATTTGTTGAGAAAAAAGTAATTAGTCATATTAGATTTTATTTCTCTCTATGGGCTTTTACTGCTATTTGATTAAGTCTCCACTGCATCCCGCAACTCAACAGTTTTTAGATGCATCCCTGGTGCATTGATCGCAAAGACCTTAGGAGTCTTCTTTAGGGTCCCATTCAATATGATATACTAAGGTAATCTTTGCTGGAGTGGGTGGGGAATGGGAGTGACGTCAGAGTTATGCAGCCCTATTTGTAGTTTAAATGAAAGCTTTTGTTATTTTGCTTGGATTACATATCAGAACTCAGTAGGGATTTCTGACATTTAATCGAATTAAAGGTAAGCAAATGAAGCAAATTTTTGCCTTGTCTTCCCGACAATTGTGGGAAAAATCTTCACTTGCTATTTTCTTCCTATTAAAGGCATTCCTTAAGGAGATCATAAATTAAGTAACTGTTAGAACTTCAGTTTGTTATTTTTGCTAAAAGCCCTAATGTTAAGGGTAGTCTATTAGACTAACCTGTTGTCATCATAATTACTCCATTACAAGTTATGGAAGAAGCAAAGAGTCCGAGAGCCCCTTGCCTTGGTGAAAAGAGTTGAAACAAACTCGAGAACAAGAATTTAAAAAAGTATTGAATATAGTATTTTCCAACAATTCTTAAGCATAAATACTACACTACATAATATGTTAAGCACTTTTCAAATAATATCCAACCTCATTTTCAGATTGATCACTTTCTGTCGGTATCAAAATTGAAGTATTATTTTGCTGTTGACACGAGTTATGTTTTAAAGAAACTTGGTTTATTGGTCTTCCCTTTCGCACATCAGGTGAGTCGTGCAAGTTGTAAAATGACTATATTTCTTTGTCGTCTAAATAAATAGCTATTAATTTCATTTCCATATAACTAAACATTTTTATTTCAAGAGGGGAAAAGGGAATGTGCAAGAGGGAGGTGTATACAATCAGTATACATTGCCCATCTTTTTATAATACCTCCATGAGTTGCTATAGAAGTTTCCTTTTTTTCAGAGTTTTCCAGTTGAATTAAAAGAGAGTTATCTCTAAAACGAAATCTTACTTTCTAAGAATAAAGAGAGGTTTTTTTATTTATTAGAATTAAATCATATGTGATTGCGATTTTTAGGACTGGTCTTTAAAATATGACAACTCAGAGCCAGTAGCTCCACGATTTGAAATCAATGCTCCAGATCTATATATACCATGTAAGAGTTTTTATAGTTTAGTTGAGTTATCGTCCATTCAGTCTCAAACATGTACATCGAAGGTATTTTGTACGAATGAATGGACAGAATGATATTGGGTCAATTCAAGCGACAGAGATCGTTTATTCAACTCACCGCTTGAAATAGGACAAGCCACAATAAAGTTCTGAGCTGCAATATTATTATACCTGAAAGCTATAGATTAGCTGTAAGTGCATATTACACATATATTTTGTAATGAATCAACAGATCCTGCACTAATGTGACTCTCCAACTACCGCAATTTCATTTAGCGAGAAGTCGTAGGTTCAATCCCCACTCGTTACCTTTGCGGTAGTTGAAAGTGACATTAGTGCAGGATCTGTTGATTTATTAGCTGTAAGTGTTTATTTTCTTTCTATCTTTGCTGAATAAAATTTAAGGTGATATCATCTAGCATCATTTTTGTTAAGAGAAAGTTAGCAAGGTATAAATTTCATACATTGCTCAACAATTTAAGGCGTAAGTGTAGGTTTTATATAGCTAATTTTGCGTTGATTGGTTTATCTTTTTATAGCTATGGCCTTCGTGACATACGTTTTAGTTTGCAGTCTGATACTTGGAACACAAAACAGGTTTGCTTTTAATTTTGACAAGTATTTTTTATTGGTGATCTGATATCTACGAAACTGTCGACCAGTGGCCAAGACGTCGACCTTAGTCAAAGATTCTAAGCTTGATTGACGTTTTCAGGAAGAATGCTGAAGTAAAAATTGCCAGTCCCCTTGATTTCGATCACCTCCGTTTATTTATTTTGGAATATTTCTTTGCTCATTATGCATAGTTCTTCTTGAGCTCAAAAAAAGAAGCTTTTATTGTGCATTAAAACTGGTTATTAACTTAAAGTCTCTACTTTTCATTAAACATATAACCATATTCCCGTCTATTAACATTTCAACCCCCCCCCCCTTGCATTTAGCACCTGAGAGAGGTTGTTTTGTAAAACCGTGACCGTGACCGTCATTGATAAAAAGTTCTAAAGAACTAAATATGCTTTCTTAGCTAAATTATCGTGATGATTTTAATGGCGTTTTGCAAAAGCTGCTGTAATAAATACTGGTCAATCAATTTTTATTCCTTTTAGATTTACACCCGAACAAATAGGAATGACAGCAAGTTCAGCTTTTGTTTGGTTATGTATTGAACTAATTGTTATTATAATGGTTATGTATGTGATAGGAATTGGTAGCAACATAAGATATCTTGATATTCTCGCTTTTGCCGGTTATAAATACGTTGGGTAAGTATCGGTGGTCGGTGATCGTTCAGCTATATCTTCTGAAAAAATTGTTATTTTGCAATTCTGATTTGATTTTTATAAAATCAAGTCCTGAGGTACTACGAGGCGCCGAAACCGCCAAAAGTTGGCCCGCCACTGTTTTGAAATTATGACGTCATCAAAATTTTCTTTACATTCTGCATAACTCTTTTAATGAATTAAAAAATCTGTGAAAGTTTCAAATTAATATCATTATTCTATCAAAAGTTATTAGTAGTTGAAGTTCTGACCATTTTGTATTAGATAAGGTTGTAAATTGACACCTTGTGTTACATAATTATGCATAATTAATGATGTGGAGATAATAACTTCAAAATTTTCAGGAAAGGTGTGTAATAAGTTTTTGTTAGTTGCTTCAAAATTTCAATTTTTTTCAAGCTTTTTATCTTAAGGGAATTAATTTTCGCTGTATTCGCGGGTTTTGGCCATGTTTGCGAAATTAGTTCCCACGAAAAATCTAAATACTCTACATCCGCGAAAATTAGTTCCCGCAAAATTTCCAAAATTTCAAAAAAAAACTGAAAATCGTAAGATGTTTGCCAAATCTGAGGAATTTTCATTCAAAAGACTGCACAAATCTTATAAAAAATTTCGTATATGCCTTGTGTCCGCGAAAATTTATTCCCTTCAGGTACCAATATTTTTTTTATCCAGGATTGTAGCATGATTTTAACATTTCCATTTAAGTTGAAGTTAAGGAGTAAAATATGAACGAATGTAACAATAATATTCTTGTTATTATAGAATGATCATTTCATCAGTATGTGGTTTGTTATTTAAAACAACAGGATATTATGCAGCTTTGATTTGGTGCAGTGTTACAATTTCATTTTTTCTAGTAAGATTCTATTTTTTTGTTGATTCAAGTACGTTCAACTTTCTTATATTAAAAGATGTTTCCTCGAAGGATAGAAAATTTGACGGAACGCATCGAAAGTTAAAAATATCTATTCAAACTTTCGATTTTCAATCTAACGTAATGTAAGTGTCTACGTAAGCAAAGCATGGAAACAAAATGAAGAAAAATAAAGAAATCACATGTTCTACGTGATAAAAACCTAACGACGGTTTTACTACAAATATTAGGCCGTGGTCACAGTTCCGCATTGAGCTTGCGTAAATCTTGTTTTGAAAGCTTTGGAAATTCTGAAAAAACTTAAATAGTTTAGAACCGAATTTTCTGAAAAAGTGGAAAGATAGTCCTGGGGTTTCAATATTGTATGTTCTCGTTCGTTCGTAGCCTCATCGACTTCTTTAATCGCTCTTATTCATGTTTCAGGCTCGTTCTCTTCGTCTTATCATTAACCCCGAGGATCATTCTGATAGCGTGTCTCGATCAACCAGTGGAAACAAAAGAAGACTTTACATTCTACTCGCTGTCTCGCTTGCTCAACCAATATTCATGTATTTTTTAACAAAGCATTTAATAAATTTCACACCACCAACCATCACCAAACCGATGTGAATTTTCTCAAATAAATAATTAGATATATAAATGAACTTCTATATACATTAAAATTATAGATTTTGAAAGCTTGAAATCTTTATTTATTTGTTATAATTTCTTGTTTTGTTAAGGATTTGAACGATGTTATTGAAGATTTGATTTGTTTGTCAAATCTTGAACTACTATTGAATATTAATTTAATTTTAATTTTAATTCAACATTCGAGCGTATCGAAAATGCCAGCGATCATCGTATCGATAATTGAATCGTAGAAATTGTCTCACGATTGTTTACGAGTTGTCAGTAAAGCCTTTGATCGCCAGATTTGTAAATGAATTAACCATTCCTGTATTTGTTGTCATTTAACGAGAACGTTAAAGATTTTTTTAAACTCTATGAATTTAACTTCTTTGCTGAAGCTGTAGAATATTACTATAAGCTGTATTAAAAACTAATTTGGGAATCGTGTGTGCCACTTGTTTAGCTACCTTAAGGTAATTAATTTTCGCGAGAATTAATTTTCGCGTATTTCGCAAATTTTATTGTTCTTTAACAAAAGACTATTGTTCAAGAACAATAGAAAACCTAAAATTCGCGAAAATTAGTTCTCGTGAAAATTAATTCCCTTAAGGTATCTATTCTTATCAAATTTTTGCGAAAATATAAATTGCATTGATAAAAAACATTTTTCAGCAAAATCTTAATCCAATTTAACGGCATCGAGTGACACTAGTTTTTGCCCAAAAACTGGTTTTTAATGGCATTGTTTAATTTTCTTTTATCATGTCTTCAGCTACAGTTGAGATATACAAATTTTGGTAGGGGTGGTACTTATGGATAATGTTAAGTAGTAAAATGTACTTTTTCTTCTCCATATTTTGTAAATTTGTTAGTAGAAAAGAAATTTTTAATAAAATGTTTATTTGTTGCCACGCGTTTGATGTATATTTCATGTTTCTTTCCAACCTTTTAGTATAATATAAGTTATCGACATCTTCGAACATAAATAATTCCAAATTGTATGTTTTTTTGGAAAAAAAGAAATTATTTATGCTCGCAATGATTTGTTTCATAATATTGATGTCTAGAATTCATTAAGTTTTTTTGGAGTATGCTGCGGATCTTTCCAAGATTCTTGAACTCAGATTTTTGAAAATTAGCATTTTGCCTACAAAAACTCGTTTGCTTTAAAATGTTGTTTCACAAATTTTCAAGAGTTCATTGGGCACGGTCGAAGGACCATTGCTGACGTAATCATAATCGATATTACGTAATCATAATCGATATTTCCTACTACTTTCAATATCTATATTCTCCAGTTCGTTGAAACTTGCGTTTGTTTCGGATAGAATTTCATCAATCAAATGACAAGATATCATAACTTTTTTGTTTATTACAAAAGCAACTTTTGATAAACATATAACTTGAACAAACGCTTTCATCATGTCATGGAAGATATTGACAATACTTCTTATTTCTTCTCGTAAGTATATAATTTTCTTTAAAGTTTAATCGGGGCTTTGTCAAACGAATAAAAATCCAAGCAAAACATAAGTATAAACTACTCAGTATTTCAA
This sequence comes from Darlingtonia californica, assembly GCA_032270445.1. Lineage (NCBI taxonomy): Eukaryota > Viridiplantae > Streptophyta > Magnoliopsida > Ericales > Sarraceniaceae > Darlingtonia > Darlingtonia californica. Next base: position 8,023 of record JAUBWS010055945.1, read on the forward strand.
CCTTTCACATCGATATTCCTGAGTAGGAAATAGAAAGTTATTATTTCCATTACTTGTTATTAGGCATACCTTATCGAACAAAAACGACATTCTCGGGATATGATGAAAATTTAGTTTGACGGAAAAGTTTGTTCGCCTTGGATTTTGATTTTATAACTTTATGATTTGTGTGATTTTTATTTAAAGTCATCTTTTGTTACTTTTGTCCTACGACAAATGTATGTTATTTCGATCAACGTCATCCCTTTACGAATATGAAACTGAAAGAGTTGACAAGTTTAGTATTCTTAGAAAGATTCAATCAAAACATATTAAAGTCCATGAAAGAAAGGGGGTATTTGAATAGTGAATGTTGTATATTTGATGTTCACTGTATTTGATGTTATGCAACAGAAAAACCTGGGGTCCTTAGGAGATTTTAGGAGGTTAGCTTAAGAAGCGCGCGAAAAAAATCGTAATGTTTATATTCTTTGAGACCCACTATTTTATTGAGTAACATTACCAAACTTTTTAAATTCATATAATTTGAAAATGAAAGTGTTAAGTCTTCGGGATACTTAACTAACTACGTCACTCGCGTCTATTACAGGCCTGGTGTTATGTAATGTCATTCCTACTTAAGGAATTTATTTATACTCTTTTCCATAGTCGTAACTGGAAGAAATATCTACATATCACGTGATCACCACAGTGAAGATGAAATTAATTGTGGATTTATTGATCAACCGTGTGCAACTTTACAATATGCTATCACAATATCACGTGACTTTGATACCATTCTTCTTGATGCTGAATATGAATTCAACCATATCTCATGTCTGATCATCAACAAAAATATAAACATCACATCATTCCGTATGACCCATTCTGCAAAATACGCAACTATCAACCTAGATCGTTTTCAAACCGATAACGTTTTTAGGATTTCTACGAATGTGTCTTTTAGTAACTTAAAGATCGTGCCAACTACTTCTTATTTGACAGACATTTTTGAGTTAGAAACTCAAATTGGTAGCATATACATGGTTAATTGTTTTTTGGAATTTCGTTTACGAGCAGACATCTTCCAATTCTATAACTATCATACGGTCAACAGCTCCTGGACCTTAACATTTGAACAAGTAAAATTTAAAATTTCCTATCCTGTGAAGAAAAAATTGAAGCAGACAAAGGATGTACAGACAATAAATCGCCAAATATATAATAAGGTAACAATCAACTTCATAGAAAGCAAATTTGAATGGTTCTTTATCGGTATTACAGGTAGATTTGTCAATGTTGATCGATGTTATTTTTTTAAATCCATTGTCCGATTCATGGCTTCAAATAGCCGGTTGATACTTCCGTCCCAATTGAATATCTACAACACAAATTTCACCAACAGTGGTATTTCATACCTAGATTTTCCAGAAAATGGACATTTTGTTTCTTTGATGATGGTCAATAATACGTTTGATGGTACATTTGATTATTATGCTGATACAGGAAGTGGCAACTTTCAAGTTGAAATAAAAGGTATTAATTCAAATAATATCAAACTTTATATTGAATCCTGTGTCTTCAAAAACGCAAAATATGGATGTTTATACTTGATTAAAACAACCACATTGATCAGTAACACCAATTTTACGCACAATATTTTAGATAATGGAAAATTCATGCCAAGCTATTTCGCTGCAGCTTTGATAGTTAAGAACAGCTATCTCAATATTGACAAATGTATTTTTGTCAATAACTCTGCCGACCAACCAAAAGCTGGTAGTATATATGTCAGCCTTAAATTCTATGAAAAACCACACAATTCTTTCACAATGACAAATACAATTATCAAGGCTGGAATTTACCTTTCAAAGAAGGAAAGCACCTCTGTGATGATTCCTTCACTAGAAAAAGATGGGGCAGGACTATTTGAATTCATCAATACCACCATTAAATGTCCTGTTAATCATCTGAAAGAACAATCATTTTTTGTTCAACATTATCTAATATTGAGTTGTATAAAGTGTGACGGTGATTCATATAATGCAGGAGAACCATCCCAATTAAGCTGGGGGGAGGAGGGCGAGCTCATCAATGATGAAGACATTGAATGTTATTCTTGCCCCTACCAAGCATCATGTATTCAAAATATTCGAAGTAAAGGTAATTACTGGGGCTACTTAAACAACTCTGGTGGAGTACATTTTCTATTGTGTCCTCCATCGTATTGTTGTTCAACTTTATCGACCTGTACTTCATATGATACATGTATGAACAAAAGAAATGGGAGATTGTGCGGTGAATGCTTAACTGGGTACTCAATATCTTTGTTTGGTCCAAACAAATGTACGTTATCAAAAGATTGCAGTTCCAAACATTTTTGGATTGGATATGTATTTGTGGTTATATTTTGTTGCTTGTTTTTCATGTACTACAAAGGTTTGTTTACATATGTAAGATCACTTTTAACCAGGAAACAGAGCGATGAAGAGTATAAAGCATACCATATACTTACAGATGATATGACTTCTGAAGTTGAAAGATCTCTATTTGATGCATCAAAAAACTTTCATATCTCCGGATTGATCAAAATCACTTTCTTTTTTTACCAAACGGCTTCTATCATTCGAATTAACGCTGCAATCAAGAACGAGTATTCAATGCCTTTTTTTATCGATTTGCTGTCTTCGTTTTTCAATTTGAAAATTGATGTCAAGTCGTCAAGTTTGATTGATATTTGCCCCCTTAAAACGGATAATGTTGTGAAAATGGAATTCATCAGGATAAGTCCAGTTTTTGCGGCTTTGGCGCTTTTGCTTATGACAATGGCATTGTTGGGTATTATTATGCGGTGGGTTAACATACCCTCGACCTTCATCTGCCGTTTAAAAGGAGCTTATTTACAAATTCTGCTTATGGGCTACGCTGTAATTTCAATGTTTTTCTTACAAGCCGTTCATTGCATCAACATTCAGGATGGATCATATTTATACATACAAGCCTCCATTGAATGCTACACTCCATGGCAACAATTCATGATCAGCATTATTGTTCTTTGGGTGATTCCGTTTCCAATGGCAGTTTATGTCAATTGTCGTCTTTTGAGATTGTCTCTAATATCATCGAATCAGTTCCTTATGGCTTCTACGTTTCCACCATTTTCAATATACTTTTCTGTGATGAAGACAAATGATGAAGATATAAATGAACATGATAGACAGGAAGCTGAACATTTGCTCTCTATTCTCAATGAACCATTCAAAACTTTACAAAATGGTAACCGTATGATTTGGGAACCTGTTTTACTGTACAGGCGTTTGTTTTTATTGCCTTGTTCAACTTTTATCGTATCTCCGGTCGAGAAATTGTTTCCAGTAGGAATGCTTCTGTTACTGTTTACAATTCATGATGCTCTTGTTCAACCTTATGTAGGACGAATCTTGAACAAACTCCAAACCATTACATTTCAACTTCTTGGGTTACTTACTTTGATCAACTTGTTTTGGGCTTTCTCAAATGATGTTGATTTCACGCAAAATGCAAACTTGAAAATGTTGGGGAAAATATTTTTACTATTTGAACTATTTGTACTTACTGTTCCTGTGTTATTTGTTTTGTTTTATATATTATTCTATAAACTTGGAAAGTTTATTCTCAAGCTGATTTTCCGAAAGCAGGAGTAAAACTTGAATAACAATTTATAATACCGAAATTGTATGTAGATACTTGAAGACTGAAACGTTCGAAAGATGCGTATGTGTGATCCAACTTTGACCAAAAATAAACCCAAGCCTATGATATGAAAGTATGTAACTTCTAAACGGGTTGAAAATTACCCTAAATAATCTAGCAATCTATTTGATAAGGAAATTAATATGTTTTCCAATATCATAAAGACTGAATCTCTGCGAAATTTCATTACTTGATTACACTTAACATTTTTTACTTGTATCTTAACAGTCTTAACGTCATCAAAGTAAATTGAAAACCCCGGGGGTAACCAAAATCAGGTATTGGGACGTGCTGCTGGTTCTGTTTCCTTTTTTCACTTCATCCAATACCTCGCAGAGGCGCAAAATCCGCAAAAACCAAGGTAAAGTTATCGAAAATTCCGCATAGGATATATATTTTACGCAGCAGTGGCTCCGTGGTTAAGGCGTCGGACTCGTGATTCGATGGTTGTGAGCTCAAACCGGCCATTGAGACATTTGTGGGTAAGTGACATCTCACTGTTTTTAATTTCATAGATTATCGCAAAGTTGTTAATGTTGAAGTGTAGATGTTTCAAACCTAAGCGGCTAGTGCGTCCGAGGGGCAGAAGGAGAACCAACCTTAACCCTATTCCGGTTGGGCTTTTTCATGTACGTTAAAAGGTTGAGGGGGGGGGGGGGGAGTAAAATTACCCTACCCTGCCTAAAACCTGCAAATCTTATCCAATTTACATGAAAATTAGCACAGGCATGGAGTTTCATGTGAATTTTTAGAATAAAATAGAAAAATAACCAAAAAAAGCTGACTGACATCAGCATTTTTTGCACAAAAATAAGCACTTTTTTGTAAAAATATAACGTGTTTTTGATTTTTAATAACTTCTTTTGTAGGAAAGATATGGAGTTCATTTTTATATTCAAATGAAGCGCCAAAATGTTCATAAATATGTTTACAGAGCGCGCCAAAATGACCAAAATTCTGGAAAATGCCAATGTGACGTCACAATCTAAAAGATTTGATTTTTTTACATCACTCTTTTGGTATTGACTAAGTTAGTAACTGTTTAAAATTAAGTCAACATCATTACTGGTTTACTGGTTGTGGAAAATTACCCCCCCCCCCCCCCGTAACCGGAAGTCTGGATGGAGACTTTTTGAAAGAAAGTCACACTTTTTCAGCAGTCCCTGACATGGCCCATTTTTAAGGCTGGAGTAACATCAATTGCATTCGATGATTAATCAAAATATCAGAAATTTGATATATATATATATACTTACATTACAAATGCTAGCCTACGTTGACAGTAATTTATACTGTAAAATAAGCTTTGTGTCAACCTGGCCAGGGTAAATTAAATTAACAAAAAATGAAAGCACCGAGGTCGTAGGAAGTATGTAAGTAGACATTTTACTTTTGTTTCTATAAAAGTATTATTTGATGAACCAAAAGTTACTTTATTGCATGAAAATTTTGCGGCATCAAATTTTCATGGCATTTTAATTTCGCGGTATTTTTGAGAAAATTTTGAGTTTTGCGGAATATTAGTTTCGCTGTTTGGTCAAAATGCTATGCATAATTTTGTACCTGAGCAGAAAATTTCTCCTTGTAAATATCAAAAGTGAAACAAAACGTCATTTCAAGTTCATGTGACGTTGAAAATACGTCATTAATAATATTTTGGGCAATATATACATTATTTTTTGAAGCGATTTTGTGGTTTGATGAGAGCGATAATTCGCAGCATTTTGTTTTGCTAGTTTTTTGGTCGCGACCGTAAAATCACATAGTTTTGATGGCGCGAAATTTTCAAGCAATAATGTAAGTGGCCAGTTATTCCAGTAAAAGCTTTGTAAAATTACTTAAAAATTTGACAGTGTTTTCAAAGAATTTGTATTCGTCAACGCTAAACATGGCATTTCCTCTCGTTCACGAAGACTTTTTCTGCTAAGTGAAAATTAAGAAGATTAGATTTCCTTCTGATAACCGCCTACACTATATATACAAAACATATCAAGCGTGAAATTTTTTATAAGATCCATAATAACAACAGCGTTCAGCATTGTCCGGTATTGTCCGGCATTTTTCTGCTAACCATTTAGCAATTTTTATTTATTTTACTCTGATAGTGTCTTTGCGGGTTTTCAAATATTTTTTATTCGTCTATTTTTGACATTTAAGTATGCAAGTGCATTTGCAAAACTGTTACACTTTGATAGAATTAAGAAACTTTGGTATAGAATCATTGCTTTGTCAACACCTGCCCATTTGTGAATCTTTTTAATCAAGGCGGTTAATGCTATGATGGGTGTATAATGATTGTCAGAATGATCTCGATTGTTTGTTATGAAATCTCAAACTTGAAGAACTAAAAGTTGAACGTGAAAGAACTGATCTGCTGCGATGAAAAATACGAGAAACCCAGTTATTTGAATGAATATATTGAACACGAAAAACAATATCATTCTTTTATCGATACGCTCAAGATACCAAGGAAGTAGAATGCGATTGGAGTTGTAAAACCGAACAAAGCATAACAGGGATCACTGAACGAAACGTAGAGTATCTATTGCATGGATTGATTCTTCTCATGTTTTGTTTTGATGTTGGCGTAGATTGCCAGTAAATTGACCAACACAACAACTATCATCAGCTAAATGTAAGTTGATGGCAAAACTGCACAAACCTACATCGATAAGAAAATCATCCATTATATATATCATCACAGTCGAGATCTGCCGCATCGGTACCGTTTGTTGCTGATGCATGTGATTCATGTTGAGTTTGTATTTGGTAGATGCGTTGATCGCTGATTTAGATTAGTACGTGGGAATTACGCGAGCGAAGCAAATATGCTGTCATGACCACCTAAAATTAACTTCGGCAACGTGAAAAGTGTTTTATTGCAACGGTTGTAACTGCCTTTCTTGTTGCTTTGCGTTGGCTGGTCTTTTTACATAAATGTTTTATAGTTTTTTCTGGCGCTATCAATTGTTTCGCCGTCTCTATATAGATTTGAGTATAGCACCAGTCTAAATTTGGATAATAATCTAGCGACCTTATTTCCTAAGAGAGGATAACTGATATTGAATTGTAAGAAATATTTCATGTTTAATTTCCGAGACTAGTCTCATCGCCAGGACCTTTTTTCGCTTTTTGATATGATTTTGCTCGAGGAAAGCGCCATCAAAACAGAATTATGTAAAATTAAAAATGAAATTGCAACCTCTTTTTTCACACCTTCAACCTCTTCCCTTTCCCGAATTCTTTTTGAATTTTATTTCTTGCAACCCATCCCAGGTGATAAAGTTCATACAACCTTTTTCCTAAAGTCTTGTTCATACGTTGATTTTTGCCACGTTCTAAAGAAGCCTCGTTTTCATTTTTCAAAAGCTAGCAAAAGCAATTATCATTTGCTACCGTAATAATTGATTTAAATTCTTAAACTTTTGTGAGGTATCCTGGAGATTTCTGTTTCGATCTTTTCGCTCAATCATCCTCTGTTGGATCAGCTTCTCAGTAAATTCTTGTCCAGCAAATAGCTGCCAGCATAAGCTGTGATGTCATCTCTCCATCTTCGTATTTTCTATGCCATTCTTCTCTCGCCATTCCTCGGTTGTTGTCAGTGTTTTTGTGCAACACCAGTTGTCTTCTCTTCTTGCTATAAGACCAGCCTATCGCCATCTTATTTCTTTTATTCAAGCAAGATACGTTTAACTTTTCTGCGTTGTCTTATATTTTGGTTTATCGATCTTTGTCCTTCAATGTGATACCAAAGGTTTGTATAATTGGAACTTTTTGTCACATAGGATAGCCAGACAAGACGATTGGAGATTTTTGATTCACTCGTCAATTCAAATTCTTTCCTCAAAGGCTTATGTTACATACAACTTGGTAAAAAAAATCAGTGTATAAACTAAACTGCATTTCTGGGGTGTATTGTACGAATCTATAAAATTACATTGGATTTTAGAGCCGCTTTTATTTTGGTGGAGTTTTTCTTTTTGAGCAATATTAAGATGGTGAAAAATTTGTACAAAAGTTCTTTTCTCACTTATTTCTATTTTCAAAATAGTCACAAAGCAGGAAGCGGATTAGTTATTGGAGAATTTTTAACTTATTGATTGAAATCAGTTTTTAATGTTACAGCAGAATCCCGATAACTCGAACCCTCAATAACTCGAACTTTTGCTAACTCGAACTCATTTGATCGGTCCCTTGCCACAGTTCTTCTTATTAAAAGTCCCTCGATAACTCGAACATTTTTCCTTGGTCTCTTGGCGGAGGTTCCAGTTATCGGGAGTGAGTAGTACTGTATTTATTTGAAAAGAGAGAAAGTCGAAAAATTGTGAAGTCTTTTTATCGCCAGGATGAGGCAAATTTGTGGCGCAAGCGCCCGGAGCGAGCGTTATCAAAATAGCAAAGTGAAAAAACCCTGGAAACGAGGTTGTCCGATGGCATGACGGAATCGTCGCAATCGTTAGCCTATAGGCTACCGCATAGGGCATACAGGCTGTAAACCAAAAATGGGAGCCGAGTCACGGCAGCGTTGCAGATGTATGTATTTTTGCTTTTATATGGGTGAATTTGTTGTCTATGGTAGCTGATAAGGCTAAGAAAGACTTTTTTTTTTTCCTCGATGCTCTCTTATTATTTAATATTTTTTTGTAATACTCTAGCTATACCTACCAATAAAATAGTCAGAAAAATGATACATATACAGATATTTTGCTTGCTCATCTTCACCACCTAACTTAGACTTAGTTAGGAGACCTGACTCTTTCTCCCAACAATATCTTTCCAGCCTACAAGAAGAGAGAGAGTCAGGTATAACCCCGGTGATTGTCGACAAGAATTTGTCGGCGCATGCATGAACATTTGAGAGAAGCTATGGCCTAGTAGCTTACCGCAAAATATGTACCGTAGATGGGGGCGACTTTGAATTCGGTGGGGTCACTTTGAACAGCCACAACAAACAACATTTTCTGGTCTG
>JAUBWS010055956.1:0-16702 GCA_032270445.1 Darlingtonia californica
ACTGCAAATTAGGTTTTTTAGGGTGGTATCTGCATTTTTTTGGGTCAAAAACAGTTACTACACGGTGTAGTAACTGATGGAGGTGGCGGTGTCTGTCAGTTTTCTCTCAAATTCAGTAGCTCCACATGGTGTCATGTAGTAACTGCTTGCCCCCCCCCCTGTCAGGCTTTCAATGTATTCTCAAAATAAAGTTCTATAAGAAAGAAGCTTGTGGGTGGACGCAAATTCATACTTGCCAACTTTTGGAGTTGCAAATGTGGGATTTTGGCTTGAAAAGATCCTAGATTATGGAGAAAAAAAAATTCTAAATGAAAAAAAAACTGGATGGCGCAATGATATTGAACGGATCCAACATACCTGATTGACCTGTTTCATGCTTATATTCTGTTTATTTGTCTGGTTTTGACTGTCCCGTAAGAAAAAGTATGGTTTGTGTCCTCCAACCGATCATTACGATTTTCGAAAAAATGTATGGTTTCGAATCGAAGATTTCAGTTTTACTTTATTGTATCTAAGTTGTAAAAAAGAAATGACTTTTTCTTTATGAAGTCTTTTCCCACACCACACTGTCTCTGCTGCGTATAATTCATAAATGATAATTTCAACCCTTCAGCACATTAAAGCTTAGCCTGTTATTGATGTGCTAGGACCCTAAGCAACACCCGGACAAGTCTGAGCGTCAGGATTTAATTCGTCAAATGCCCAGAAATGTGTGTCCGGGTGTGATTTTTTGGTTGTAATATTTTGCTTGTGGACCAACTTAGAAGTTGACTTTTACTGTAAAAGTTTGTAAATTATTAATTATTACTTTTTCTTTATCTGTATTATTAGCTCAGAAAACCATCCCCACATCAAAAAGAAACCATATCGATCACCACAACATTATCCATTAAATATGTTGTGGCAGTTTCTTTCCATCCCATGAAATTCAATCACCAACTGAATGTCAAAAGAAAACAACTTTGAGCGTTCAGCTGCACTGTTCTCATTTATTTTATGTTTAGCATAGTTCAAAGATTGACAATTTAGTTGGAGACAGCAAGTCTTCACTTTCGTTTTTGTTTTCTTCAAATGTTGATGATGGGTTTTTTTCCAGGTCCCGCTTTTAACATTTCATTTGAATTTGGCTTCCTCACTGTTCGTTGGTGGGTTGGAACTACCTTATTTCCTCTAATAAGCGCAGTTTATTACAAAATCAAGCTTTCGAATGCGGCGTTTAATGGAGGGCAGCGTATATCAGAAGGCAGCGTTTATTACATAACGAAAAATGATAAAAAAGATCAATTGACTTTAAACATTGTTTCTTTCCCAAAAAGAAAAGATTGTGTGAAAAATATATAGTTCACAAAAGTAATATTCGTTTTTATCTTTAGTTGTGGAAGAATTTGTTGATAGAAAACAAGTAAAATTCGTATAAACTATTTGTTATATCTTGTTTGGTCTTTTTTCTAATGAAAACCGCTTTCTAGAATGCGGCGTTTAATAGAGGACGGCGTTTATTATAAAGGTTCGGCTCGAAGTGCGGCTTTTAACAGAGGGCGACATTTATTAAAGGAAATACGGTAATTTAAAACAGTTGCAAAAAAGATTGGGAAGTTAGTAATTTCGGAAAACAAAAAATGCCCAGATAGTTGTTTTGACACAGCTGTTTCAGGTGCCACATGAACTCGTTTTGACCATTTTCTAATACCTGACTCCATGTAAATCACAATTACTCAAATTCTACAAAAGATTTTTAAATTCTATTGTAAAAGGTTTTTAGTTACTTGGCCTTAATTTGAGCCTGGAAAACACGTTTTATAGGAAAATGACTTTTTAAAAGTGTTGCAAGCCTGGAAATCAAACTTTTAATCATAGAAACTTGATCAGGATAATAAAGGAAGCTCAGGCTTATTATATAAAGTAAAATAATTAAAAAAATTCAAGATAAGGCCCAAATTTTTTATCAAAATATCAAGTTTGACCTACCTTCCTTTTCTTCACTTTGTTATGTTAGGTTGTGAAAACAACAAAAAATCTTGTTGAGAGCCTCATTAAATGAAACACAAAAGAACCAAACAAAATAGATCTTCCTTGACTCTTTTCTATGGATTATGTAGGATTATAAACCAATTCATATAAATTTTTTACCAAAACAATAAACATTTCCATCACCACATGTCTAGAAATTTCTTCCATATGCGCAGCAGTACTTTTTTTACCTGGATTGCCTTACTTTTCGATTTTCCGGAATTTCCCGCAGATGTGCGCAGCCCTTGGAAATCACTTGAAATTTTCAGGATTTATAGCTAAGGGATCGTGTCAAAATTGATTTGTTTCGTTAGACGAATTGGAATGAATGTAACCGTATCACTTTTACAAATGGAACGCTTTCATTTGTTCCAAATTCGTTCCATGGAACGAAGTCACCTTGGAACGAAACGAATTCAGCTATAAATGGAACAAATTCACTTCAGAACAAAACAAATTGAGTACAAATAGAAACGAATTGAAAGAAAATTGATACGAATTGAGTTAAAAAGGAAACAAATTTTGAACGTTTTTTTAAAAAAGAAGAACAAACGAATTCGGAAAGATCAGTAAGCACTGTGTGAAGATAGCTAACTTGTTTTTAAACACCTTTTAACGTGTCAATGACACCTGCCTTTCACTAATTTTTTGTTTGTTCTGTAAAGTGTTTTTTATTTGCAACAATCACATTGAGTATCAACTGTACTTCACAGAGGCGAGATACCCACTCATTGTATTTCTTGTTAAATTCGTCAGCTTATAGCTCAAAAAAATTTACTATAAAAAGAGAAGGGTGCCTGGTATATTTTTCTAAATATTTTTACCATTTTGTTTAATTCTTTGCAACAAACTCGCAATTTTTTTTAAACGTTTGATAAAAGGAAATACAGTAAAAAGAGTTCTATTATACATAAATCTATTTATTACTTGATTCTTTTTACGAAGCAAAATGTAAATAAAAAAGGGATTTTTCGTTACGTCAAAAGGAAGAAAAAAGTCACTGGAAAAAATAACCAATCAGTGTCACTGCAATGAATTCTTTTGAGAAGTCACGACATTGAAATAGGAACCATAGAAAAACATTTTATTTTCAATACGAGAAGATGACAATGCAGCGTGGTTTGCTATCCGATGTCATCTTGGCAATAAAGTAGCGTTAAACCTGATCCCTGACGTTTGCTATCATTGTGGACGATCAAATGCTCTAGATGCAGAAGCACGCAAGAGAAAGAAAGAAAATTTCAATATTGTGCGCCAGATTTGCAGACCTTGCCTTTTGTGTCGAACAAATTGAACATTTCAGGAAACAAATTGCATCTTTAATGGAACGAATTGAAAATGTCACAGAACGAATTGGGGCTGTAAATGGAACGAAATATTCGTTTCAATTTTTACTTCAGAACGAATTTTTAAATAAACAGAACGGATAGGGTAGAATGAATAAGAACGATATTTTTGACACGATGCCTAAAGGATAAAGCTTTCAAATGAACACTGGTCGGAACTTGAATATTGATTTTTTGCATATTTTTCAAGCTTTTGAAAGAAAAATTTGAATTTACCCTAGAAGGAATGCAATGCCAACCCTGGCCACCCATAAATCGATTCAACCGGCTTTTCTCTGTAGGAAGACCAGGCAATTTCAGTGAAATTCTAGAAGCAATTAAGATTCCAGCGACCAGTTTTTGTGGTTTATCACGTCTTTTGACAAAAAAAGCAAAAGTAGGGGTAAAAAGACAGAAAAAACAACAACATCAATGAACTATATATATTTAACCTAAATATTATAAATAAAGTAGAAAGGTAGGGCTTTCTTGTGGTTTTTGCAGCTTCTTTATAATGTAAACAGAAAAAAAGATATGATCAATCAAAAATGAGTAAAATTTAGAATTTTTTGTAAAAATGTGTTGAAAATCGAGTTAATGTTTTGATGTTATATATGTTTAATAACTGTGTTGAAAACATATGCTCGGCCCACTAAGGGCCTTTTCAGATTTCAAACTCTTAAAAAAGCCCGGAACCGCCAAGAAATCCCCGGGGTTGCACAGGGTCCTGCTGCGCTCTGTGATTAGCCGCCTCTACATTTGCAGGTTACAAGATGCAGGACAAGTAAATCAGGCATGTCTGCAACCGGATGGTCTTCCACAGCCTCTTTATCAGACCTTTGGGAATGTACAGCAGCCAGTGAAAATTGTTGTGCCGTACAGTTGGCTGAAGTACCTCTCAGAAGAGAATTATTGCAGAATGACATGTGTGTGTGCCCTTGTGATTTTAAATATTAAGCAGTTTCACAAAATTGATGAAAAATGAAAAGAATGTCATTGACCAACCGACCGACTGACCCATATTTTCAGACCTTTAGGACACAAACCAATTTATTTTTAGGTGCTGCCTAAATAACGCAGAATTACAATACACACTAGAACTTACTAGAATTTTGAAAATGTAAGCGCACAGTGCGTACCTGTCCAAGCGGGACTGTTGGCAACTATGCATATGCAAAAGTGAAAGTAATTTTTCCAACTTCAAATATGGTATATATTATATTAAGCAATGGCAAATTTTGCATCATATAATGGTATAATAACAAATCTAACAGTGAAAATAAACATAATTCATTCTAGTATCATACTATTTTTGACAAGTCAATGTCACTAGCTGGCAATTTAATATAATTTGCTTTGCAGCTTTATTATTTGATTGGATTTAAAGCAGTTAGTGCAAAAATATCAATTGTCAATTGATTTGGGAACGTTGTTATCGAAATATTCGTATGTAATAACCCTAAATATACAGTTACACACAAATATGATGCATATAGTAACAACAGAACTACAAAAAGGAAATAAGGAACACCATATATACCTTTCCTAGCCTTCTCGTTGCTGCCATGTTGAACACCCGAACCTTTGGTAGAAAAAGAGCTTGACTGACGCCTCGTCGACCGGTCGTTGCCTATGCTTTATAAGTGAAAATTTGCTGACGTTACAGTTTATCCGATGCAATATATTTAGGAGGTAAAACTTTACCGTGGTGACCACGTACAGGGCGCTTTTCTACCCCGCCTCACAGCTTCCTGATGATAAGAGTTAGTCACCGCCGGAAGGGCCACCATGGTTGGCTGTGAGAGGCAAGAAAATTTTGAATTTTAAAGTAATATACCTTACAACTACAAGATCTTTCAGTTGATCCTTCCTTCTGATTAAAAAAAAATATTAAAGGGAGAAAATTTGAACTTCTAGATAATGCCATGAACTGGAAAACATCAGCGAATCAAAGGATTCACATCAATAAATAAAGACTTACATCAATAAATAAAGTTGTTAATTGAACAAAAAAAATTGAGGGAGGGAACAGTTTCCAAGAACTACAGCCCTCTGAAATTGTGTTGCTTTTGATAAGGAATGTAAATATTAACATAAGAATGACAAAGACCAGACTGAATTGGTATGACAAAGATGAACGAACGTATAACGAACCCTATATCTTATTTTCAAATAGTTACATGAACCAAACAGTTTGTTCAGGACACCCTGTAGCGGCACGGGAAAAATGTTCTCTGCTGGAAGTATTCAACCTCGTCCCCAGGGTCTTCCTCTTGCTTTTTGATTCAAAAAGCAAGAGATAGACCCTGGGGATGAGGTTGGGAAGTATTTCTAAAAACGCCACCATGTGCGCGCGCGTCGTTTATGATACATCATAGTCGTCATTACCTCCACTATTTTGTATCGTAGATATGTGGACAGAATTTTGTTATTGACGTCCAGGCTAATTCGGGCGATAAATTTTTTTAGGGAGGTCCCGATTGCAGACTAGGCATTTTTTCGGTCATTGGTGAGGAGGTGACTGGCATGACTGGCTGACTGGCAACCAACTGGCATCATTTCCTTTTTTCATTTTACGGTTTTTAAGGGATGTTAGCTATTTTATTCTTTTCTTCACTTTGTTTATCCGTTTTTAGTTCTATTTGTGTAAGCATTTATTGTTTACTTTTCTAATTCAGTCATATGTTTGTTTTCGGCTTCACTACTGAAAACTGGTCATAAAAATACTGCATCATTCATTTTATTCCAGTCTGGAAATGGTGCACTACACACCAAATATATTTGGCGTAATGCTCAACCATAGTTGGCGCTTTGGCATAAAGAGGGTCCCCAAAATAATATTTTTGCATAAACAAAACAAAAACTAAAAAGAACTACTTACCTTACATCTTCTCTGGGCACTACTAGCTACTTACTAAACTAGAAACAGTGCTGAATATCAAGTGACATGACACATGTAGTTGATATGGATAATATAATGTAAAGCAGTCTAGCTTTGTGGTTGAACATTGGCTTGAACTCTTAGTTTGTCAAACGTAAATGGTTTATAATAGTATGCTACACTACTGTTATACTGTTGTTATAACATTTACGTTTTGACTTATTTTTTTGTTTACAACGGCCCGTATTGGCCCGTTTTTTTGGAGGCAAAAAGTACAGAACATTTTTTGGAGGCATGAGGTCTTTCCAAGTTTTCAAAATTTGAAAAAAATTTATTTTGAATTGAAACTTAAGTAAGTTTTTATACACAATATATATATAACTGACTTTCAGTGAAAATTTGGTGTCATTCTGTTGAATATATCACAAAACATTTCAAAAAATAAGCCACTTCACCTACAACCCTATGTGTTTTGCCTCCTGAAATTTTTCAATTTTACGCGTATGCATGTACATCATAAAAAAACAGTAAACATCGCAAATGGTCTATACACTAACGACCATTACATTAACAGTCGGGGACTTTTTTACCAAAAGAGAATAGTAACTGTAATATGTTGTATAGAAATTAATGAATATTACTTTAAAACAAAATGAATTTCCTGCCTTGCAGGCCTCTAATTAGCGATGAATTTCATTGGTGAAAAAGTTTGCTAAGTGATCGCGTAACGCAAAGTGAATTGCTCAGAATATGTATATATATTGTAACTTTTCTTTTATTTGATGTGAATTTCATTTTGGGACGCTTTTTTTTCTTTGGGGATGGTTTTTTGAAAATTTGCTACCTAATTCATGCTGTTTCTGCACACATGTGCAGGGCCAAAAAGCCCGAAAACTGTCTATGGGTATTGGATATTTCTCTGAAAATATCCGTTTTGGGAAGTCAACCAGACTGACTGCGTGCATGTACGCGATCTTGTAGGTCTTAATGAAAGGCTTTGGCTAAAAAATGCTAGTGCTAGCATGACACCTGATAAGGTCACATCTGCCATTATGAAAGAAATCTCAGAAACAGGAAATGTTGTCTGTTTGATAAGTGAAAAGTAAATATGCTTAAAACCTTGACTTTAAAAGATCATAAAATGGCAAATCTTTTCAACCAACAGGTAAAACTTTCCTGTTAATTTAAGTTCTACTATGGGAAATCTTCACTTTGCGCTGAGGCAACCCACAAGTTATTGTTCGGTCAGTGTCATCCGACCGACCCATCTCTAAATTAAAAAAAAACGAAAAATTAAGATATGTTTACTTTTCAATCTAACTTGAAATAATATATAACTTATGTAAAAGTATCACCTACATAGCAAATAAACAAATCATTGGGCTAGAGAGAATGCTGCAAGATATGTTTACTTTTCGATCTAACTTGAAATCATAACTTAAGTGAAAGTAATCACCTACATAGCAAATAAACAAATCATTTAGAAAATGTGAGTAATTGAAAATTTAACCTCCCTCATTATACAGATTTACAACCAGGGCACCCCTTACAAGTTACATCCAAAGACGGGGGTTTCCTAATTCTTATTAATTGTTTCTATTAAAGAAAAAATTATAATTATATAATTCATATATAATTTACTTGTTACATAATATTCTTACAAATAATCATTTTGTTTTAATAAATATAAAAACAAAGACACCTAATTATCTTGTATTGAAAAATCAATATCCTCGTTTTGAGTTTCCTGATCTCCTGTCGAAAATTTTGATAACCTGTATATATCGGAATGTTTTTCGCTTTTCTATTTCCAAATTTATATGAGGCAAAAAAATGTTTGTTTCCATCGGTCTGGCCGGGTGAGATTTTTTTATCATCATCAGGCCACAAGTTTTTCAATGCATATTGTTGTTTTAATTTGATCTTAGAAAATTATTTTTTCTTTGTGGATACATCTTCAGGAAAAGGGGAAAACCATTTTTGATTACTAAGTTTGGATTCTTGCTGTAGTCATCGTCATTTTTAATTAAACCAACTAAAAATGCATATCCAAATGCGTATCCAAAAAAACGTGTTTAAGCAAACTTATAACAAAACAAGCTTTTAAATTTACCTTAATTAATGTTAGTATTAAATTTTTGAAAGGTGTTACATAACCATTGGACCATCAACACTGGGGATGTTTAGGGGACCATGGTCACTCAGCAGTTTATTTTACAAATTAAATATTACAAATTGCAACATCATGAAAACCAGAACTTAAGAATTAATTCACATAAGAAAAAAAGGTTTATGCCAATTTGGAATGGAGGAATTCATGTGAATCACAATGGTTGCTATGGTTACACCCAGTAACATAGTCACAAATCTCATAAGTCATTTTCTTTATTAAAGAACAAAAACAATATACTTTGAAAAACGCAATAAAATTCTGTTTTGATCATCAGTTTTTCATAAAAGAGCCTACTCAGATGATTTAATCACAATAAAATTGTCATATTTTGATCCACCCATCTCTTTCTTTTTAAAGCTTCATAATAATTTTCTGTACCCTATCTTATGTTTCGGCACATGTGGCTAGGACACCCATATCCACCATTTTAATTTTTTTGACAAAACCCTTGTTTGACAAACCCATCTTGTGATTTAACCTATTGGATGTTAGCATCTTTAACAGTGCTAAAGCTCCTCATCACTTGTGAGTTTGGATACTGCATTGTATGTCCTTTGTAGATAATTAGGAATAGTATTTAGTGATTCATATTTTTCTGTTAATTCTGCTCAATCAGGTATTAATAATTAAAATCAGCAACACTATGTTCCTACCAAATTGGCCCTGAAAAGTTGATCAGTGTTTTAAAGTTGCTTTTTAAACTATGAAGGATCGATTAGCCCAATTGCGAGAGGTAATTTCATACATTATTTATTATGTAATGATTTGTTATCAATTGATCAGTGGTAATTATCTGGTTAAGTATTTTACGTTTATTGAATCAACATTGTCCTCTTGATTTAATTCTTGAAAAGTTCCTAGAGTCAGCATGTATCCATTGAATATTTTTGTCTAGAAACTGTGTCAAAGAATAAGTTTTACCTACTGTCGTTAGCAGAGATAAAAAAACCTATATTTGTTGGGTCATGCATACCACATCACAGTGACAACTAAATTGAAGATTCAGCATTATACATTGGGTTTTGCAAGAAACTTTACTACGTGCAGTGACTTACCATGTCTAGAGCGTTTAGTTTTGGGTTAATGCATATCAACCAATGAAAATAGTTACCACAGTTTTTGTTTGTGTAATGTAACACAATGCTACAGCGTAGTCAGCTTTAAAAACTTCATTGCAAGTTAATTTGTGACTTTGGAGTTTTATCCGCTTTTTCAGCACTGCAGATTGTCTTTTGTGTTTTTTTCTCAATAAGGGAACATTTCTTATTAATATGAGGTGAATAGATTATATATCTTTTAATAGTCTTAAACATCTTTTTTTATGTTTTAGCTGCAAGATGCTCCTCCAGAATATGAAGAAACGGCTTTATCTGATGATGATGACAAAACAAATCCATTCCTAAATGATTTCTTTTCTCGGGTTAGTGTGTTTTTGATCAGATATGGATGTTTGACAGGAAAAGGGGGTTAAAAATTACCAGTAATTAGTTGGTTTGCCGGAGATTTTCCAGTGTTCACAGGTGAATTACAAGTAAAATAAAATTACTGTTAAATTGACATCAAACTGGGAATTAGCTAAATACCAGTAAAGATATTACTGGTAAATTACCAGTGAATTTACTGGTAAAACCAAAATCATTAGAGTCCCTTTTTCCTATGGAATGATGCATAGTACAAAAGTATGTTTAAAAATAAGTTGATTAAGTGGGAGGAATCCCAAAAGAATCCTAGTGATAGTCAATCTATGCATATCACAAATCGTTTTTGCAGGTTCATTTGTGTACTTTACAATGAGCATGGCAGCATCAATAACCAACAATGTTTTAAGAACTCAAAGTATTCTTCTTCTCTTTGTAAAAATGCGTAATTTTGAAGTTTTGCAGTTAATACATCAAGGTTTATTTAACGAATATTTTATTGTCATTCTCAAGAAAGAAAAATAGTTACTTAAATTTTAACCAAAAAAGTCTGATTACATGAAATCTTCAACTTTCTGTTGGAGGAAGGGCACTTACAATTTTAGGTTGGCAGTGAGATCAAATGAAACTACTATTTGAAAAATAAAACCAGGAGGCAGTGTCCAATAGTGAAACACACTTTCTGTTAAAAAACGGGTTGGTCAAGTAAAAACTCCAACTAGGCCTATGAAAATGAATCATAGACGGATATGTATTCATCCTGCGACTTGACAAGCACTATTACATGTCAATATTTTATAAGATAAGGCCATGCCATGCCCATGCTATCAGTTTTCATGTTTGTTTGCGAGAGAAAACAAGAATCTTTGTCGGTATATTATTAACATCTGTAAATTTTGTTTTCTTATGTTGCCTGCACGAGCAATTGTGCTGGTAAATTAACTAACTTGTCTGTGTAACTGCCTGATGTGATCAGGTATAGGTATCTTACCAAGAAGGTTTACTGAAAGTTTCATAAAGCAACAGCCTTAATTGTATTTATATTATTTGATATGACAGATTGAAGTGATACAACAAGACATCCGTGATATTCGAGACCATGTCCAAAATATCAAGAAGAAACACAGTGCAATTCTTTCTGCACCACAATCTGGTGATAAAATGAAAGAAGAACTGGAACAAGCAATGGCTGAAGTTACAAGATGTGCCAATAGAGTAAAGCAGAGCTTGAAAGGTTTGCATTTGATTTGCATGTCTTTTCTTATTTTATTGTTAAAAATTATATCTAAGGCCTGTGATAGCTCTCATGAGCCTTCACATTAAACTCAGAAAACAAGCCAAGCACCTCTCATCATGTATCTTTTTTCTGCAAAAAATCCAAATTTTTTTAGTCGTTTTACATTTTGCAGGTGAAAACCCTTATTCAATACCCCAGTTAATTATTATTTGTCACGTCTGATCAATTCACATTTTTTGGAAATTTCTTAAGCTGTTATATCTTTTACAGTTTTTCCTTTAAAATTTAATTTTGTACTTGTACATTCATAAATATCCTTAGACATCAACGAGCTCTGGTCGTGTAACCATTAAACAATTTATGCTTGTTTCTCATTGCAGCTCAATTTTGTATGGAAGTAGACCTCATTAATTAATCAACTCCAGCAAATCATTTAGTAAATTTGCTTTCACTTACACAATAAAGTGTCAAAGTATTATTTTTCTTTGGGCTCTTTTCACCTTCATAATAGAAGTTGTTTTTATGATCTAGAAATGCAGAAAACAATAACAGATCAAGAAAATGCTAATCAAGGAAACTATGCTGATATTAGGATAAAGAAAAATCAGGTACTATTCATTTCTGGTCGACAGAATTATTAGCAGATTAAATTGCAACTTCTCATTTTACAGTTTTAAAGCTACAAATTATTCATTCTGCACTAGGTTTAAATTAGTTGCAATTCCAGGGGGAAAGTGGACATGCAATTTGAGATTTGCTGATTGTAGCCAATAAGAAGTGTGTGACGCTCCTTGACGCTTAGGTTGAGACACTCCTAGGTCCCTAAATAGGGTTCAGGACTTTGAAAAAACTGTGACTAACAGGACAGTTCTAGATGAAATCAACGTCAGTGATCAGACTAATCTTTCTGGCACAGCCAGAAATTATACTGTGCTTCAGTCTTACTCAGGACATATTTCCCCCACAATTTCATTGCATAGTAATCTTTCATATCTTCCCTAGGGTTTTTATTAAGTATGTATTAGTTTCGCTTTCAAATTCTTGTGTCTTATTATTCAGATGTTGTATCTTTCAAAAATAAATGAGTAGTACTTTTGTAATGTGTGTACTTGTTTAGCATTCAGCACTTTCAAGAGAATTTGTTGATGTGATGACTGAATACAATCAAATTCAAAACGATTACAGAGATCGATGTAAAAACAGAATTAAAAGACAATTAGAGATTACTAATAGTAAGTTTTACTAGAAACACAATAACCCTTTATTTACTGGAATTTTTCAAGGATTAGATTTTAAAAATCTTTGGACATTTGTGTAATTTTTGCTGACACAAGACTGCCTCCTGGTGCATGGGACGCAGAATTCCTTAGTACCCAGAGGTTGAGCAATTTTTTCTTGGCCATGTTTTTCCTTAACTAGACATTGGCAATTATGAAAGGGTTAACAAAATTTGCAAAATTTAGCATTTTTCATCCGTTTTGAAAGTTCAACCCTGTAATTGCCGGAAAATTTCAAGATTTTGTTTATTCTTTCTTACCTTTAAATTATGCATGTGAGGTTACTAATTTCAATCATTTTCAATCATTTTTTTAGCTGAAAAGTCTTACACTGATGAAGAAGTTGAAGAAATGATCGAAAGCAAAAATCCTGCCATTTTCACCCAAGGGGTATGCTTTTTTAAAAATGATTTTGTAAAGTATTTGATATCTCATTGTCCCTTTGCTAATTTTTGAATCGTATTTATCTTCATTTAGATTATTACAGACACACAGCAAGCTAAACAATCTCTAAGGGAAATTGAGGCCAGACACAATGATATCATCAAATTGGAGACCAGTATTAAGGTATGTAGGTCTAGTTTATGCTTTAAGTGTGTTAGACTGATACCTTACCAAAGTCTTATTTCTGTTACTAAACTATTGAATTTTTCAGTTACTTTGAGTTCGGTATGAGTTGATACTTTCTTTCTCTTGCAACTAATGGTCCATTTCTATGGAGAAAAATGTCAGGTTTCAAGTACTAAAAGTGCCACAAATCACAGTAATCTTAAATAAAAAAAGAAGACTATAATATTGTAATTTTTAACACTTTTAAGAGGGTATTATTCTCAATTTAACGAACCCTTTATTTAAAGCTCAACATGGGATAGTAGATTTTTTAATTGAGTTTGAACTGTGATTTCGACATGGCTACAGGCTTTTAAACAAGATCATTAAATATGGAGGAAGAATATCTTACCTCTAAGTAGACTGTTCTATCCAGGGTTATACATATATTTTATGCGGTTTTCTAATTCTCTTTAGGAATTGCACGAAATGTTCACAGATATGGCAATCCTTGTGCAGAGTCAGGTATTATTTGTTATTGTTATCTTTGTGCTTAACTTGTTCGTTATTTTGTCGCTTTGATAAATGTTGTATTCTTAGATAGAAAACATCAGCCAATTTGGTTTTTTTCTGGGTTTTTTCTGGTTTCAAGTTTTGTCATCGTTTTACTCAATTTTTCTGTTATTAAAGGGTGAAATGATCGATCGTATAGAGCATAATGTTGAGCAAGCTACAGAGTATGTACAACGTGCTGTTGTTGATACCAAGAAGGCTGTCAAGTACCAAAGTAAAGCGAGAAGGGTAAGCTTTTGTTAGGCTCATTAAACAACATCTCTCAAAATCCATGAATAGCTGCTACCTTATTGTATGCCTCTCACGAGGCACAAAGTTTTTATATGGACATCTGCAGGGTGGAGAGTTGTAAATCTCCAGTATTGAGGTGAGCAAAAGGATTGGAGTGCATCTCAAAATAATGTTTCTGATTTGGATGTCTTTATTTTTTGGTGAAAATTATAGCATGTCCTCGATTCACTGAATTAACTGTATATAACTGCCATTTAGTGTCGGTCAGCTCAATCGGTAGAGCTCTCACCTTACAATCAAAAGTTTCCTGATTCAGGCTTTAACCCTCACCCTCTCAGCTTAGTAGTGAATTTTTTTTCAATCTCCAAGTTGACTTAAATAATTGCGGGTTATTTTTTCTTTGTTGCCAAAGAAACTTTAGGTCAATGATAGAACTCTTTGACTATAAGATTGTGATATTTGATCGAATATTAAATGCAACTTCAAATTTCTCAGAGATGAATAAAAATAGTAGGATGTAAACTGAAATCTAGCTCGATGCAAGGCCAAATCCAAAGGAAAACCTATGGACCTGGTTTGACTTAAACTGGTGAGCATTTCTAGCACTTTCACTCTACCAACTAAGCTACCAGTCTATGACCAAAACGAATGAGAACTTTTTGGAATGTGATGCAAGTGACGTTCCTTCCCACTTCAAGTAGGTCGAATTCCCAAGTTGCAAAAGTGAAAGGCTTTTTGATTTTTTAATGTACTAAAATACTTTTTCTCTTTCTTCTTTCAGAAAAAGATAATGATTGCCATTTGTTTAGCTGTGCTGATACTTATTGTGGCTCTGATCATATACTTCTCCTTACAATAACCAGACATCTTCCTGTCTATATCCGCTGTCTTTCCCATGTTTCTTCGAAGAAAATGTATAACCAAGATTTTGGACAAACAGCGAAATAAGGAGACACCAAAAACAAAGAGAGTGGATAAAGGTTTTTTCCTTTCGTGGATATTCAGCATGATGAATATCCAAAAATGGTGTTGTTTTGTACCAAGAAAAGCCGTTGTCTCTGCCATGTTTCTTCTTATGTAAAGCTACTGGTCAGTTGGGTTTTTTATGGTATAATGTACACAGCTAAGAGAAGAAGATGAATTGATATTGGTATGAACGGGATGGCTTGTTCAGGATCATCAGTAGCTAGCTAGCACATCATGGTTGATGAAATTATGCCTGGTTTTAACAGCATGTATAGTCTTAGAGGAAACTGAAATTTTAAATCGATTATCAAAAACTTCCTCAACTGCTATATTTACTTTAAGGATGGTTAAGAAATCGACGGAAAATACCAAGGTGGGCAGGTTGATAAATTTCCGTCTGGGGAAATTTGTTTTGGACGTGTGGGGCAAGTGGTTATGGCACTGCGTTTAGTGTTCAGAGGTCACGATTTCGATGTCTTCACTAGTCATTAGGCATTTCTAATTACTATTTTAAATGTTTCCAGGAAGACATAGGACCCTCTATGATAACTCGGCTGAAAAGTAGCCCTTCTACCATTTTGCCGTACTTACTAAATGCAACGGTAGTTTTCTAAAAGCTACATTTTGAAAGAACACGCGAGCCAGGGCAAGCCGGTACTAACGAATCCGATTAAAACTATTGCCCATAGTTTGATATGGAATGGAAAAACAAAACAATATTCAACATAAAATTAATCTTTCCCCGTAAAGAGAGAATAATTCTCCCTTTTCAAACAAGTAGCAGAAACCTGATTTTCCCTTTAAGTAAATTGGGGTCCACCTAGATTATTTTAATTTTCCTGGGGATCGAATGCTTGTTCCACCGGGTATTGTTGCGGTGGGGGTTTATGCTGTGAATTTTTCTGTAGTATGTAGTAATGTTATTTAGCATATAATTATACCTCAATGATGATATATATATAATATTACTTAACTGATCATATACTTAGTTTTTATTAGTTTTCCTAAATTTTAGTTTGTTATTTTAAACCTTAAAGATTAACTCATAACACAAATTCCTACACGTACACGGAGATATCGAACCACAGTTCATGTTTCGTGGTATTGAGCTTTTCCAGAAAAAATTGTACACCTTGGGGTTTGAGAATATAATAATTCCAAGGTGGTTTTCATTGAAATTTTCATGGAAATTCTATAGGGATAGCGTTGTGGAGTCGTGGCCGAGTGGTCAAGGATCGCTACTGCGAATCGCAAGGTTCCCGGTTCGAATCCCACGTCATGATGGCCAAAATTGCCGTGCTGTTAAATTCCACATGGCTCCCTTGTAGGTGTTCCACGACTGGCACTATATGTAGATATATCTTATAAATCTACACCTGCTAGAGTGAAATTGCTCTCCCATGTAGATGATAGACTTGCAATATATCAAGGTTTGGTGTTTAGATTTTAGAATTTAGATTTACAGACAGGTATGAAAGATTTAGCAAAATAACATAATCCTCAACTCCCGGGGTAGAATTATTTTGCTGGAAAAGCCCATTGTTTCATGAAGGACTTTTTCAATAGGTAATAGAGCCAGTCACGTGCACGGTAATATATCATGAGTTGTGTACAATTCCTAAGGGCCAAGTCCATACTAAAATCGCAAGGGGCTTCTCTAGTTAGCCGGAAAGAAACTTCAAAGCCTTTTGGTTATACCTAACATTGAAATAAGGCCCTGACCATATAACCTTCCCAAGGGACTTTAGGCCTGTCTGGAAGCCCATTTTTGTCACAAATATTTACGAAACACTTTTTCGTCCTGTTTTTAGCTATGAAAATTTTGAATTACTATGCTTTCATAAATATCTTTTTAATAGGGGGATTAAAAAGATCTTTCCAGATGATATAAACTTCTACGACTTCACCCCCGAAAAGCTAGATAAGTTCTATTAAGAGGGAAAAATCTACAGTGCTTGTATTTTTTGTAGAGCATGATGAATTTTAAGAATACTTAATGTATATTATTTTATATTCTCTACAATCTAATTATTATATTCTGATTTTTATCCTTCGGACAGAA
>JAUBWS010055967.1:0-31503 GCA_032270445.1 Darlingtonia californica
ATCAATGAAATTGTCGATCTTTGATAATGATGCACGTTCAGTGATGTAAAACGAAGTAATACATTTTGTTATTGACACATTTTAAGGATTCTTTGCAAAAATATTCTGAAAGAATATCCATTTTTCCATGCAATTCTGCAACTGGCTTAAGGCACGGCCCTAAATGGCGTTATCCCGAAATTCGGGAGTGGCGGATTAAGGGCCGGGGAAAAAAGGGCCGGCGTAAAAAGGGTCGATAAGGTACACACATTTCAACACATTTATATCCCACCTGCAAGATACTCCCTAGTATGAAATAAGGGACCAACAAAAAAACTTTATGATTTAAAAAATTTACTTGAACAAGACTACTATTGTAAATATCAAATTCATCCTATCTATAAGAATGTTTAACAGAAATAAAAAACATACAAAAAATCTCAAAGTTCCATTTCTTTATATACATCGGTGCAGGGGGTGTGCATATAACTTAAAGTTTGAGTAGAAATATGTGCAGCTGTGTACGTTATTCTGAATACTTAATGTTTGTGGCTGTATATCCAGTATGTACAGCCATAAAGTGTTCTATTTCAAGAAAAATTTAATTCCATATTTTTTTCTATCAGCATATACCTACTTGGGTACTGAGTGGCTCAAAATTCTTGATCGTCGATGTTCGTAGGAACAAAGATCACTTTACTATCACTGTGATTTACCACGTACCTTTTAGACCCATCTAAGTAAACTCGATGTGGTGAGTGTTGGTTAAAAAGACCTTCTTTTCCACGACAGCAAATCACATTGTTTCGAGAACTGGATTTTGACTTATTGCAGCATTCTTGAGCAGCAATTTCACAAACATTTTTTGGTCGCAAAGGAGGTGATGAGCACATCTGTTTCGTCTTTTCTTGAAGCAACGCTAACCTGTCTCGTAACCGTTGCTCAAGCTCTTTAGATGAAAGCCGCTCTTCAACATCGCTATCATCAGCATCGAAACATCGCCGTTGAAATCGATTTTTTTGTTTTAGGAAATCTTCCTCGACTTCTTGTAGACATTGCTTACGTCGGCATTCCAAGGCTTCTTCAAATTCATCCAAGTACTTAGCTTTGGTGGTTTCGAGATCATTTGTTCTCTTACGTTCTGTGCAATGTTTCATAGCATAGTCCTCGAGATCTCCACTATTTGCTGCACATGCTTTTTTCATAAGCTTCTTCAAAAACTGTTTGTGCTTATCGTAGTTATTGTAGCTACCAGTGCGACAAAGCTGTCGTGTATCAAGTTGCAACTCTTTAAAATCACAAGTCAAGTCATACAAACGCCAAGCTATATCCTTTAGTTCCTCATTTATACGATCGTATTCGTTATCTTTGAACTTTACCGCTTCTTCCTTAAAGATATGTCGACGGTTTGAAAAACAGGACATACTTTTGTCATAATAATCGTCCATGTTGGCAATATCCTTTCGTTTTCTCTTCACAAAGAATCCCAAAAATATGTTAAAACTGAATCATTTGCGCAGATTTTATCTCCCAGAAAGCAAAATATTAAAATGAAAATCAAAAATTCAAAAGAAAGGGATATTTGCAAGCGTCCATTCAATGCACAGATTTGAAGTCAATTGAAGTATTCAATTGTGGATCGGTTGTCATTGGTTATAAGAAATTCATATTGAAGATTTGAAATGACATTCCCTCGCTCAACCGTTACAATATTCCGTTAACGGAATATCAAGGCATTTATTTATACTCTAGAGTAAGATGAGGGGGAGGGGGTAATGATAAATATAATAAAGGAAGAACAAAATGCTGCCATATACTTCAGGCTCACAAGTTTTCTCTAATGATATAAAAACATATGGATTAAATTCAATTCTCGTGCTGAATTTTTTCGTTTCGCATGCGTTTTTTAATGAATTTTGTACAGATCTGTATCTGTCTGTTGAAATTAATGATAGGGTGAAAATTTTTTCAAAAATTAATAATCGGGGGGAGGGGGGGGGGGATTATTCGGTACTCTAGAGTAGAAAATGTGATTGTTTCTGTCCCTTTTTATTTCTCTTCCTTACTCTAAACATATATACACAGAAATATAACATCAAACTAAGCTGATATACTAAGCTTAGTTTAGTTCACTCAGTCTTAGAACTTAGTCAAGTACTTGATAAATGAGGCGGTCAATTTGTAGAGCCTTTGCACTGTTATAGAAAATGATGATCAGAGGTTATTAACAGTGTTTGATATTGAATCATGGCTTACTTGACTATAATGCAGGGCACAATTAAAGTTAGTGTCAATGTGCAGGCTGTTTTATTACTTCCTTATCCAAATTCTCACCAAAAGATTGGTTTCGTTCAAATATCTTTTTTTATCCAGGAACGAAGCAACTTGCATTGTAAAAGTATCTCGATTTTGTCGATTATATATTGAAATACAAAAACCATTTTTCATGACCGTAAGACAAGAGAAAGGGTAGGGTTCCTTCAGTTTTTCGCTTCAGTGAAATTTGATGCCTTTCTTGGTCTTTTTTTGCACTTTCCTCAACTATTTCTAAGCTCTTAATAAGTGGCTATTTATTGTTTATGAAGGCATAATATTTGAGGAATATAAAAATGAAGGCCCTGTTTTACAAATTTGGCCCCCGCACCCAAAAGTTTTATCTAAAGGTCCCGTTTTCACATTGTATAATTTTTCAAGAGAAGTTTCACTAGTAATTCCACCTTCTCGTTTATCAATGTTTTATCAATGACGTCAAACATCACGCCATAATGTCATATATAAGGCTTTTTAATGTCTTAAGTTTATATGAAAGTTGTGCGTGGGATCACATCTCCATATCTATATATAATTTCAGTAGGTAGAAATGCATATAAATCATTTAGACATTATAATTTGCGGGAAACAAAGGTCTAATTTTAGGAAAAACATTAACTAATATGAGGCATCCGAACAACTCTTTATTTGCTAGGCGCGTTTACACAAAGTCTCTGTGTTTCTAATTCAGTGGATTGTACGAGATTTAAAAAGATAGGCGGGTTCTTTGCTACTAACTCCCTCCCGCCCTTCAGGTTTATTTCGAAATGGCATTCATATTTGAAACAATTATACCAAAGGATATACGTGGGAGAAAACAAAGAAGTCAATTTTCATGATTTTGTAGGCCAATATATTGTTGCAAAAATTTATATAAAAAAGAGAAATTTCTCAATAATCTATCAGTACTTTCTTTTCTAATAAAAAATCGTAATCAAAAATATTGTATATGTAATGCCGTTCAAAATATCAGTCTCAAAACACTGAGATTTCTTTGTATGTAGTAATGCAATACAACAGACGAGTTGCGTTAGATGAAGAAATTTCATATTGACAATATTGTGTGGAGAGTTTCTGGAGGTGTGCTATATTACATGTCAGAGGAAAACCCGAAAACGTCAACATCTTGAACATACGCACGCATAACGACTGACGTATTTTAAATGAGTCTGTTTCCTATGGCAACGTAGTGACAGACAGGGTAGCCTTCCGTCAAACAATGCCACAAAATGCCTGACATCGAGTTAGAGAAAGAAATTCAAGGAAGGAAAATAGAAAAATGTCTATTGCTTATTTCCGATGTAACTACAGGAAACATTAATTTAGTTTTTCTATCATTTGTGGTACGATGGATTGCAAACAAACATCCTAAACTTCCTTTTACATTGAAAAAATATCAAACTTGTAAGAATATAGGAGACTTTTCTAGAGCAGTGCGACCATTCTAAAAAAGTAATGGGATCATTAAAAGAATATGAAAAATCTTTGCTTTCCCAATCTCATCAGATTTTAATAAGTTTGGGTTCTCAATATGGGTCATAACAAAATAGTAAACATGTTCTTCCAAAATCTGAACAAATCTTTCAGTAGAGCGCGGCTTCATAAGATAGTTGTTCCATCTTTCTTCGGTATACCTGATTTCCATAGTACAAAATGAATGTACTCACTCCTTTTTATCACCATCATGGACACCTTTTTTAAAAAGAAATCGAACCTTACCATAACCTCTTTATGTTCATATCAAATTTTCTAACATTTTTAAAGAAAATAATCATAATATATAAATTTTAAAATCCAACTTTAATTATAAATTATCTAATAGTTTCTATAATTCAACACCTTTCAGGATAGCAGCACCTGATCCTGGTTCAGTGGCGAACAAAGCTTCATCGATCTTTTCTTTTCGTGCAGGGTACGGATTATAAAACCTTTCTTTTACTTGCTTCATAAATCCTTCAACTTTCTCTGATGGAACTAAAGACACTGTGCATCCACCCCACCCTGCACCAGTTAGACGTGATCCAAGAGCACCAGCATCTCTGTAAAATAGAAAAGAGGTCAAAATATTTTTCTTGAAGAGGAATTTGCCTAAAATTGTAATTGTCTCCATAGCATTCTATAAAGTAGGAGCTTGCTTTTATACAAGACACTGAAAGAAATTGTCTCTTTATCGCGAGGTGTGGATGATCACTATTATCAACTGCCCACTACTCCTGGTTATCGTAGTCTGCGATCGATATTGTTCATTTACAGTAACCAAATATTACAAGTTTTTATCTTAGCAAAACAATCTTGACATACTTTTATATGACGCGTATTGCGAGCACTGATGACAACTTTTAAATGACCGATATTCAAATTTTCATATCAAAATATGTAAAACATTGAATGAGAAGATACAGACAAATCAATAGAACGGTGGAAAGGAGTTATACAAAAAAAAAGAAATTTTTTAAGAAAGTACTGAAATACCTGCATATTTCTGTCAACTCATCCAATTCAAGACAACTACATTCATAATCTTTTGAGCAACTCTCTTGACTTTCGTTCATCAGTTCACCCAACACCTATAATGATATCTATATATTTTCTTGTGTGTAATGCGGATCGCTTTTACCAACAGCCAAAATTTTTCAGAGAATTTTTAAACGCTTTTGAAATTCTGTACTATGGAATGGGCCAAGTTGGTGAGCTTTGGTATCGAACGAGAGCTCTTTTTAGGTTGAATTAGCCGATTTTGAACAGTTGACTGGATATCCAGACTAGTCACGTTAAATATATATTATTTTTTTAGATTTCCATAAATCATGGAACTTCTTCAATAATCGACCTCAGTATAAACTTAAGTACATTCATGAAATCTCTTTCTCCACCTTCATCTTGTTGTTAAGGCTTGACTTGACTCACAAACTTCCTTGCATCGAAGGACTCGATTAGCTCTTTGTGTGTAATTACATATTAGGGAATACGTGTGTAGTTATCGTGGTTTTCACTGGGTTTTATAGATGGTAATGCGCGGTTGGTGAGTTGAATGTTGTGGATCATGAAAATATGTCATTTGTAGGAATTAGTGTGGTGGCGGTAGTGTGTTGTTGAATGTGTATATTAGGTTCTTCAGGAGTAAAAGATATCCGTAAGGTATGGAGTTGAGAGAAATAAAAGGTTAGAGTTATAATACAGGTACTTTGTTATAAACATTATGGAGATAATATAGAGTTAATATATCTTGTTGTTAAAATTAAACAATGGAAAGCTAAATAATACTTTGGGATTGTTGTAATATTTATTGTAAAAATACTTTTATGACTTTATATTAAATTGAATAATATATTAGGAATAGCGTTATGGAGATAACATATCTGTATAGTTTAAAGTGGACGTGATGTACAGAATGGTTAAGAAATTTGAGTGTTGTAAAGGATTAAGTGTGTCATAGCGTTTAGCTTAATAGTGTGAATAGAGTAGAATAATCACGTTCCTAACCGAGTTCAAATCCATGGTTCGTCATGGACCGGTAGCTCAGTTAGTAGAGCGATGGCACTAGAAATGCTAGGTCGTTGGTTCGAGTCCCACCAGGTCCGTGGGTTTTCCTATGGATCTGGCCGCTTATCAATGGTAAGGTAACGAGCGAGATTTCACTTCACAGAACAAGTTATGTTTCGATATTATGGAGATAATAAAATTCTGATGAAATATTGTTGAGATAATGTTCTGTTGTAAAAAATGAAATCTCTATGCCTACCTTCATCTTGTTGTCAAGGCTTGATTCACAAACTTCCTTGTATCGAAGTACTCGATTAGCTTCAGAGTAAACATGCTTTGCTCGATTATACAATTTGAATTCCTTTGCTTGAGCTGTAGTAGGATTAAGGCATTCCTTGATTAATTCGTTTTCCTTGAAAAAAGAACGCTTTGAAACTTAGAACATAAATAAACTACAATATCAGACTTGTAGTTGATGACAAAAGTTTTCTTGAGTAAACCACAGGCGCCAAACAGGCAGGAATTCCCATGTGCGATTCCTGAGAATCTCAAGAATGTTGAAGTCGCACGGCCGCAGCCCGAAAAAAAATCAAAGCTTATTGGTCATACTGATTATAGGAACAGAGTCCCATCAGACAACCCCTTCCATAAGGACCCAAATTACGGATTGTCATATTAAAAACATTCCATTCCATTCCATTTCAGTTTCCGCAAAATTAATATGAACCGTGTACGGTATTCATATTTTCACCCACAAAAGTGATTAACAGCTTATTTATTATTTAGGCCACTAGTCAAGTGGGGGTTCTGTGGGTGAGATATAGGTACAAAAAGGGGCGCAATGAACGGGCTAAAAATAAAAATATTCATAAAACATGTACTAACCGTAATCTCTAATTCCTTGCAAACATCTTCCCGTGTGTATGGGGTCTTATTCAATAGTTCTTCAACCAACTTTACCCTTTTAAAAATACAGATGATATGTCCACATTAAGTCCAAAAGCAAATTTCACATTTGTATAAAAAAATTCTTATTAATCACATGGTTGTTTGAAATCTCACCTGTGGTTCGAATAGTGGAATTATATTTTTCACGTGAAACCAACCGGGAATTGAAATCAACCGGAGAAAGTGTTTTCGTGTTTTTAGAATTTCGAATACGATTTCCGAATTTGTGTTTTAACAAAAATTTTAACAAATTGATTAGAAAAAGTGTTCTCAGGAGTCAAGGAGCATATTTGAAGGAAAAATTAAACTACTACTTCAAATACGGGGTAGCATATGACTTTAGCTTTATGAAAAAATTACGCCTCGGTTATTTACAAAATTTCTAAAATCAAGAATCTTGTTAAAAACCTCGGTTTGATTTTACAAACGCATAGTATCACTTTAAGATAGAATACTTACATTTCAGGGAGTGTTTTTTCTAAAACATTTTGTGTGTCAACTAATCTTCTTGTTTTTCTCCATTCCTTGCCAAATTTCTTTGAAAGAATCTACAACGATTGAAAAAAACACAAGCTTTTAAAAAAAATAGTACAACTATGACGAATGTTGGGATGTTTCTAATCGCTGCATGATGATGCGAAAATATACGGTAATGAAAATACCGAGCAAATAATTACTTTGGAAGGAATCGAATGTCGGGGAACAAAAGAATATAAGGTATACCTGTGCAGCTATTCGACATTCTGAAACTCTCATGTTATAATATTTACCAGGATCTTCTGATTTCGTCATTTCACGCTGTAAAGAATGAACATTAAAGTCAATAAAGTCTTAAATTAGAAGTGTTCTGCTTCTTTCTTCGAAATTACTCTATTGTAGGATCTTTACTTGGTGCACATCAAATTTAATGATTTAAGATGCAGCGATATCTCGCGGGATATCAGATATTGTATTCTTAATTTTAAAGTTTTGTATGAAAATTTATCTTCCCTTGAATTAACTCTGTCGAATTGTAATGGATTACAAGGACTAAAGTTCTGCTTATGAAAGTAAATCGTTACAAGATAATTATGCGTACCAGGATAATGATCCGTATTTACCTAATTAAATTCTACATCAGATCTTTTATTATTATTCTACCTTTCTGAAAACACCTATATACATAGGAAACCTTATGGTGATCATCTACAAGTAGAAGCCTCGTAAGGGCATCTAAAAAAAACTTGGGACCATTGCAGTCTAGAAGGTTTACCTCAACCACTCGACCACCAGATTATAATACAGTGGAGTCGCAATAAAGCGGACACCCTATGAAGCGGACACCTCCACAAGACAGAAAGTAAATGATTTACAGCCAATTATTTTTAGTGGAATCTCTACAAAGCAGGCAATTTTTGGTACCATGCTGTCCGCTTTATGCAGATTCCACTTTAGTTACAAAAAATATTTACCAGTGAATTAGCAATGACGAAAGATACACCATCCGGTAGCCGCACGTCGACTGCACGCAAGGGATTGAATTCCACAAATTTTGCCTATAAAGAAATTTGAAATATTTTATAGAAAAACTCTTATTGATTGATCAAATCAGTAGTTTGTCTTGATTAAGTTAATCAATAAAAGTTGACCAACAATAATTTTTATATTATTTGACGATATATTTCGGAACATTATTCCATCTTCAGGTCTAAAATTAAAAACACAAATCAGTAGAAACTGTTAAAAACATTAAATAGGAAACTATATACATCATATAAAAATCTCATATACTAAAAACAAACTCTCCAAAAAAGCAGTCAACAAGAAAAAACGGAAGAATGCAAAATCAATTCATCATTAATGAATTAAAACCTAGTCTAAATACAAAAGATAAGTATAAGAGTATAAGAGCCTTCGATAAGTTTTAATCATAACAAGGGATAATTAAATTTTCATTACAAGCGGCTTCTTTCCTGCGATTTCTCAAAAATTCCCATTCATAGAGAATTATTATACAGTGTGTACTGTTTTTTAGAAAGTTTGTTTTTAGTGTATGATATTATGATATGATGTATATAGTTTCCTATTTAAGATGTTATTAACTATTTTTTACTGATTTATGTTTTTAATTTTAGACCTGAAGATGGAATAATATTTCGAAATATATCGTCAAATATACTCATTGTCTTGATAAATGTCATTTAATCTTCTTTGGAGTCATCAAATTTTTCGGTTTATAAAAATGACTACATTGAACAATTCAAAATGAGACAACTCGAGCTGAAAGTATACTTTACTTACAGTTCCCTTTTCAGCAAGATATGAGATAGCTTGATCCATTCTATGGAAAAAATAAGGATACGAAAACAGCCATGAAAATAAAATGGAAATTTTCAGTAGATGAACCATTCAGTGCTAAATTTAATCTAGTGCATGTGCCACGACATGCCCCCTCACTTTTTTGCTACAAAGTAATGATTTTTTACGCAATGCAAAAATGAATGAATGATTTGTGATATATATTTGAAAAAGAAAATTCAAAATCGAAATAACTTTGTTGTACTTGTTTTTTAACGCTTCTGAGCTGTTTTATGAGCTTCTAAACCCAAAATTTTCTTTGTTGCCCAACTAGTGGGCGACATTTCTTGAGAAAAAATTCTTTATTTTTTTCTCCACTTAAAATTACAAGCCGCGGTTCATGAAAAGTGGAATGCATTTTTGACATTTCTCTGTAGGGTCAAAAATATATTTCATAGCCAAACTTTCATACCAGTTTGTGTCGTTTTCACGAATGTAATGTAATATTTATCCCAATATTTTTTATAACAACCCTTTTTTCTGAGAGACATTAACTGTACACCAAGGTAAAACCAACATACCCTCCACCTTCAATACCGACATATTTTTCAGACTTCTGACAAGCCTCACCCAACTCCAACTAAATAAAAAGAAAGAATCTTGGAAAACAACATCAATAGCTGAACCAGTATTCTTGAGGAAAAAAACCATGATAACTTACTCTTGAAAATGATTTATTGTTGGCAGTCATTGTTGTCAATGCAGAACAACAAACCAAAGCTGAGCTGCTCGACAATCCTGCACTCTGTATACAAAATAAAATGAGGTTAGTTGAGCGATTGCAAAATTTAAATTTAAGTTATTCAAATTAAATGGTAAAAATCCAATAGTGTTTAAGGCATCCATGAAAAAGGATCTTCAAATAAACAAAATCTTAGCTTTCACGTTGTTATGAAGAACGAAAAAAAACTTTAACTACACAACTTTTAATTGTGCAAATAAGGCCACTACTAAGTGTTGGTTTTTACCTGTGGGTACAAAAAATGCATGGGAAGAGACGAAAAGATCATAATATAGAATAAAATACCATTCGAAATTAAGTTACCTTAGGTACAGTCCCATCAACCAATGTCTTCATTCCCTGATCACATTCAACTCCCATATCAATGATCGCCTGGCAAAAAATATTGAGTATAATAGCTTTTCCTCTTTGAGAGAAATAGTAATAAGCAAGGTAGGAGGTTGGAGTCTATCCTTTGGCTGTTGGCATGGTGGTAGAGATGATCTGAAGTTTTTTACAAGACAGCTATGGATTGGTTTTTTATTTCAATGACCACGTTATTGCTGTACGTTCTTTAGAAAGTTAGTGGCATTCTATTGTCTTTTATTTAATCAACAAATCCAATCATAAGAAATTTTGTAAAAACTCCAGGTTGGCCCTAGTGGTAAGAGTGTTCGCAAATGTTATGGGAGGCCTGGGTTCAATTCCAGGTTGAGTCATGCCAAAGCCTCAAAAAATGGTATTTGATACCTCCTTACTAAACACGCGGTTCAGATAAAGAGTAAGTGACATAATCCACAAACATGGAGCCTTCGAGTCACCCTTGACAGCGATCGACCCAAATTTTGTGATTCTACTGGTTTTTGTCTACTAAATGTTGATAATGATTTAACATCATATCCCTGTAAGAATACCACATATCAAGGTAGCTACCATTGTACTACTAGATTGACTTTTCTTGTAGATTTTATCAACAGCAAAATAGACTATTTATTTAAATCAATAGTGTCATTTAAAGCGCGTACCGTTTCCACTAACATGATAACAGCCACAAAAAGATTCTGAAATATCAATATTCATAACCATGCTGTCTTGCTATGTTAGCTACCTACTGATTGGCTGAAAATTATTGTCAAAAATTCACCTTGTCATCATACTACAATAAAAGGTATTCAAATAAACCATCATGTTTGTGTGTGTATTTACCTTATGTCCACAAAGATAATAGTCAAACCATTCATGTCCAGTGATCTTAAAATCTTTAACATCTGTTTCATGATCACTAAAAAACAACGGAAGTTACCATTTTCAGAAGGAATTTGATTCAGTAATATACATGAAAATCTGAGCTGTGTTTAAAGGAAGATGCAATTTCATCTTCAGGTTGTGTCTTATTATATGGTGTTGGATGACTTTGTGTGAACTACTTATATACTTGAATCAATAATTAAAACTTGAATAGACTCAGGCACGGATACAGAGGGATAGCAAAATTTCAGGAGAAGAAGGATGGGTCCTTAAAAAGCAAAATTTTACTTCACCTCTGACTCTACACTGTCACTTTTAAAATTCATGTTTTACATTCCCACAAGATATAAAACATAAGCTCATTTACTTCTGTCATTTTTTTAATGAAAATTAACTTACACCATTGAAGCAACAGTTGTTGCCATTTTATATTTTCCATCATTTGAAGTTGAACATGCTATGATGATGTCTTGTTCTAATGCCATTGGAAGCACCCCATATCCACAATAATCAATATGTTCACCTGAAAAATCACAGAAGAATCATTGAAAATCAAAAGCAGTTCTTAATCGAAAATAGTTAAACTGTACTAGTGTTTATTATAGCACTTTGAATACCTAAGGACATTTTTAATACAGTAAATTAGCCTGGTGCTTTATCATTTAGAAGCAAACAAAATATTATGACTTGATTACATTGACGTCTTTACGTCTTGAAGTCAATACAGTGAACTATGTTTGTCTGACGACAGACTAACTACATTAAGGAAGTATTACTATGAAATAAAATAATACGAATGACCATAAAAATGTGTTGATTTATTTAATATTATGACTGGTTTTTCAAAAACCAACATAACAAATCGACTAACATTATGAAGTCCTTCTACTATCTCAATAAAAATCAAACAATCAGTTTTATGTTATTACCTGTGCTATAAATCAATAGAATGGGTTTTAACCCTTCAATATCTGTAATAGTTCTTTTTTCTTTAAAGAACCAACAATTTTACTATGTCAATCAGCTTTATTGTTTGAATGGAAAACACAGAGGGTGTCACACTATTTGAAAGTATCAAAAGAAAAGATTTCGTTTTCCCATTGAGAAATTGGAAATAATTTGTAAAATATGCAAATATGTTTTTTGTTTATTCGTTAAAATCCTTTAAATAGATATATATAGATATTTCTCCCCTTCTATTTCCCCTCACAAATAGCGATATAAAGATGGGTCTAACAGACTGAGTCAGTTTAATGGAAGGTACCAGTCAAATTTATATATGCTAGGGAAAGAAGCAATTAAATGGTAAATTTGTAGCTGTTTTCCTTTAAACTACTTTAAAAGAATAAAGTGTTTGCAAGACAAAGTTAGGCAGTTGTTGCTATATTTGCTTTTTTCTGCAATAGTTTCTGTTTTCAAAATCCATCAAAATGTAAAGGAAAAACCACAAGTTTCCTTCATCAACACCCTTCCCTTCAAAGGAAGAAAATAGTATGTATATTGTATGAATTACCGATAATGTTTACTCTCCCAGGTGCACGACAAAACAAAGAAGGTTCTTCACCATACTTTTGCATGAATTCATTTCGAATTGTTGCAAGTCTAAATGTAAGATAAGAGAATGCAGGAAAGGGCACATTTCACTGTCAATGTTTACTTACATTATTCATTTAATAATACTTTAATAAAACACTTTGATATTTTATAGAGACAGGTACCATTTGGACTGTGGTACAAGACTTGCCTAAAATTGGCACAAATGGTCTGGCACTCACTGGGAATGGAGGAGCCACATAAATCATACAGTGAAAGTGACTGTTAGACCTCTCAAACCCAATGTTGAGTGAATGAAAAATGGTCTTGTTATTTATCTAGTCTCTTCATTTCTTCATGAACTGTTGTCAATGGGTCCTGCCTTGGTGGAAATATCTTAGGGAGCCATGCAGAATTAAAAGTGAATTCCATTATTGATAGGCTTGCAAAGAAGTCTAGTCTTGGGACTTTGGATTATCTGTCTAGCCTCTTAACCATTCAACCACCGTTCCACCTAACTGTTCATGCATTTTATAATCAAAATCAATTAAATTTGAAAAGTTGATAAAAAGCTTTTTAAACAAAATGACCAGATCCCAGCCCTGTTAATCCAGGTCGGCAGTCGGCATTGCCGACCTTAAAACCGACCTAGTTTTGGCAAAACCGACCTGATTTAGTGATATTTGCCGACCTAATTACAGCTGGATTAACAGGGCTGAGATCCCTTGTACAAAAGTTCAAACTTTGCTTGAAAAATGAATACAAGTAGTTTTGTTAAAGAATATACACAAAAATTTGAACACAAAGTTTGAAGTTCATAATAAATTTACTTAAATAAATGTATTTAACTTACCTTACTTATCTAATTCCAGTGTTTGTCATAGGACTTAATTTAAGTGTTGAAATTATCCTTGAAATTTCATAAAAAGCATAGTTCTTTAGAAGAGTATAGTGCTTTTACCTTTCTTTTACTTTTCCTGAATTGTTGTACACATCATTTAAGTCACTATGTGTAGATGGTGGTTGATCTCCCATGATTTAATTTATGCTAATCCAAGCACTAGCACTAATATCTAAAATAAGGAATAGAAATTTGGTAAAGAAAAAATTACAATTCCAGCGAATCTCCAGTGATGCCTGTGCATATGGGCATTTATTTGCAGGTGAGTACATCTGTCTGGAATTAATCACGAACTAATTTTTGCGAGTTGAGCTTTAGCATTTTGAGTTTCATTGTTTTTAGATGTTTTAGAAGTTTTTAGTTTGACAAATTAATTTGCTGCTTGTACTTGTAAAGGTGCTATGCACCTGCTTATTATGAAATGAAAAATCTGATTTGCAAAAACTCCCATGGAAACATATTATCATTATTCATGGGAGAACTTTTGTTGGTTGCCAAAGCAGTTTAAAACCTGTTAGCAACCTTCATCTGCACTTAAAGAGCACCTTTAGCCTTTTCATGCACCTTCATGTCTTGCTAATAGCCTTTGTTCCAGAGTGGATGTTAGCTATTATTCAATGTCTATACAATTAAACTTTGCAATTAATTTTCCATTATGGTAGACGTAAACTCAGTATTTTCTCTTTTTTAATTTTTAATCCGAATTCTTGATGTAGGTTGAGACGTTGAATTATTTGATTAATTTTTCGACATAATATTATGGCGTACACCAAGTTTCCAAAAATTAATGTCAAAAAGTATTATTTCTTTAAATGCAATAAATGTTTACTTTACTTTACTAGATTAGGCTTGTAAGCCTTATGCAAATCAATATATAGAAATAGACATAGAAATACAATGTAAAGATTTGGACTTTGGACGGACAAGTACAAATTCTGTTTTTTGAGCATTTAAGGATATTTTGTTGGCATTGAGCCAACTTGTTAAGGATCTGAGATCAGCATTGACTTTCGAACAAAGGATTCATCAGGTTTAGAAAAATGCAAAAGATGAGTATCATCTGCAAAGTGTAAGGTTTCAGGCAAGTTAATGGCAAAATGCAGATCATTGATATACAACAAGAATAAAAAGGGCACCCCATGTTTGTTAAGCTTCAGTAGGGAATCACAATTTGCAACTGAAAAGAAGTGATGACGATTTGAAAGAAAGGTAAGATTTGAACCAGCAATTAGCCAGACCTCGAACACCATAGTGATTAAGTTTACATAGTAAAATATTATTATCTGATGGGACCACAGTTGCAACTGAACTTTCTGTCTTAAATTCTTTTTGCCAGGATTATCATCAAAAACATATAGGTGGTCATTTACGTGATGCAACTTCAAAACACAATTGTCAACTGGTTAGCTAAATTCCAGTTTAATTCCATTAAAAACATTGGATTTGAGCTAATTTTTATGTTGCAAGAGCAACAAATGAGAGTATACAGCACTTTAGTTCCATTTTACTTTAATCACACCCTTTTCTAAGTAACAAATTTACCTATTCTAACAAAAGATTGGTTAGGTTAAATTGCCACACAGGGTAATGTTATGTAAATATAGTCTTCTAATATATGAAAGAACAAACGAACAAACAAACACACACAGCACACATCACATGAATGAACGACTAGAGTAGTACACAGGCCACTGAAGCAATTCTAGGAATTCTCCAACCAGAGTAACTCGCGCAATTTTACGATATTCGAAAGTGGCGTTTAAACAGGAAAATTGCAAATTTAGAAAGTCACAAAAATTTCAAGTAATTTTATTGTAAAAATGCAAAAATTTATCATAACCTGTAACTGTAGTACTTTGAGTATTCTCTACTAAAGTATGAAAAGTTTTGGTGAAAATTGGTTGAGAAAAAATTGCATACAACTTTTAAATCAACCCCCGTCTTGTGAAATTTCGTCGCCCTATGAAAGCTAGTAAGAAGTGTAAGTTAGTTAATAAAGAGTAGGGGACCTGCTAACCGTTTTCACGCAGCGTGCGAAGGTTGTAAAACGAAAAAGAATGCACTCAACTGCTTACGGCCTAGATGATTACTACGCCACTCCTGTTATCATACCGAAGTTGCTAGAAATGGCGGCGATCACGGAACCATCCAGTGCCTCAAGGTTTGTTATTCTGTTATTCACTCACTGTGTTAAAATCGAAAGCAGCCTTAGATACTGCTAACTGCTAATATGCATATGAATATATGCAGTCATTTGATGATGGTTTCATAGATAATTGTCTTTATCTTTCAGTCTTAGCTAGAGATTTTCTTTATCATTTTCACTCTTATCTTAGCTAGAGATTTTATATTTTAGGACTGAGCATCATCATCACCCCAATAATGCAACAGGTTTTCAGCAGCACTCATTTTCCAATCAAGGTATCTTTTTATTTCATCCATCATGATATGTTATTGTAAATTATTTAGCAAGTAGGTTAGGTATTATAGGTTATAGATAAATGTGGAGCTAAGTGGTTTAGGATGGCTTAATACAAATCACAAGGTTCCTGATTTAAATCCCTGTCTGGTCAGGAAGCCAAAAGCAGCTAACTAAAAGAGCAGTTTTACAAAATATCTATTCGAAAGGCACGTTTTTCTTTGAAATTTATATGTACTTGGAGAATGTTTTCTTTTCTTTGCTAGGAAATTTTAGTCTCCTGGGGGAAAATACGAGGTGTTCTGAGAAGATTTGATGCCTGCTAGATTTTTTTGATTTCCTGGACAAACATAACAGATATTTTTTGTTTTTGGCTCCTGGGTTTTTACATGTTCAGAGTAACATGTATATAAGTCTCCTAAATTTTTTAAGATGTTCTAAGAGTGTTTGACTGTGTTTTCTAGTGCATAATGGGCAGAAATAAATAAACAAAGTCCAGTGTGGTCCAGTAAAGACTGGTTACATTGCAGATAGCAAATCTTCATAAAACCTTAATTTAAAAAGCATAGTTTTAAGCTCAAATTGGAAAATTTTTTATTAAACATAGGGCCTCACCCCAAACACAAAGTAACCTTGCATTTTTGCATAAATACATTAAATCTAAGCTACTACAGTGACTTAGGGATCGTCTCAAAATATTCGCTCCCATTTGCTTCAATCAGCCCTTTCAATCAAGCTGTAATTAGGTCAGCAAATATCACTAAATCAGGATGGTTTTTCCTAAACTAGGTCAGTTTTAAGGTCGACAATGATGAATACCAACCTATGAAAGGTTGTCCAATTAATTTGTTCCTGAATTCAACCAAATTCAACAAAGAAGAGTGAATTTTTTTCTGAGCAAATTAATTCAGTCAAATTCGCTCAAATTTGATATTCTTTTAAATTTGCCCCACAAATTCGATAAAATTCATCTCAATTGGGATGCTAAAAAACACAAATGGCCTTGGGCTGTCCCGGATTCCCTCAGATTCCCTTGGATTGCCTCCAGATTGCCCTGGACTGCTTTCAGATTGCCTTGGATTGCCTCAGACTGCATTAAAAAATGTAACAATAGACAGAGGAAGTCCAGAGTCTCAGAGCTTTTTCATTTAAAAAATTTGAATTACAGTTTACTGTCAAAGTTCCTAATCAACCTATGAGAAATTGGAAACCGAAAACATGATCGTGCACAATTTGTACATAATGTCACGTTTATAATTTATTATATATTTGAATTATTTACTCAAAGTTTGTTATTATTTGGCATCATTTCAGTTGGATTTTATTAGTAATTCTTGTTATTAACTAGGGAACACTATTTATTTTATTTTTCCAACTATAAAAAATAAAATAAAAAAAGAAAATAAAAATAAAATCTCCCTTATTCTCAAATCTTGGTATTCTGAAATTCTTTGACCTTGTTGAAGTTCTCAACATTATCTTCATTCGCAACTTTCTTAATTCTCAGATCCCCTTGGATTCATTGGAAAATCTTATCTTCCTTAAAGATCTATCACTCCCACAGAACCAGCTCAAATGTATTGGGTTTCTTGTAGAAACTTCTGGACGCACCACAACTCATGGTCTGTCCTCCACTTTACAGTGGAATAACCTACAGCGGCACTATTCCAATCTAAACCTAGCTAACTTAAGTGTGAGTAGACTAGTTTTCCTTTTTTATTGAAATTTTGGTGGTCTTCTCCTGTGTTTAACTTAGCTAAAGAGAAGGTCTCCTTCCATATTATTGATATTGTATTCATTTTTTCAACCTCGTTTTTCATTTTAGTAAATAAATGTCTTACTTACTAATAATATTACTTAAAAATGCATTGTTTCACTTTAAAAGGCAGTCTGAATCAATCTGAGGTAGTCCGAAGGCGTTCATAGCAATTTGGGGCAGTCCGAGGGAATCTGGGGCAGTCCGAGGCAATCCATGTTTTATAGCATACCGTCTGAATTTGCTCCACAAATTAGACCAAATTTTTCCCAATTCGCTCTGATATTGTAATGGATTTGCTCCACAAATTTGACTCAATTTGCTGAAATATTTTTTACAACTTTTGAACGGCTGCAAATTTTTGTGTGAAATTTTGACTCAGTGCACAAAATCTTATTAGACATAATTTAGTAAATAAGTTGTCATTTTATGATGATGCCATTGCCATTTTCAGCTTGTCAACAATCAGGTGGTAAACAATAGAAATATGTTATTGTTAATATAATATCTCAAGTTCCATAAGGGTAATTGATTTCAAACTTTATACAGTGATAGACCATGACAGGGGAAGGATGTCATTTTTATTCTGGTCATGTGATCGGTTGATGATTTACAGACCAGATCTAAAAAGTTGTCATGTGACTTGCATGTATTTTACAGACCTGAATCTTTAAGATCGATATTTTCCACTTGGTCTGTATAATAACTCGGATCATGTGACATCTTTTAGATTAGATTGTTCTTGTCAATATCTTAGCCA
The DNA here is from genome assembly GCA_032270445.1 of Darlingtonia californica. Classification (NCBI taxonomy): domain Eukaryota; kingdom Viridiplantae; phylum Streptophyta; class Magnoliopsida; order Ericales; family Sarraceniaceae; genus Darlingtonia; species Darlingtonia californica. Next base: position 18,396 of record JAUBWS010055967.1, read on the forward strand.
GAACTTTCAGAGACCTTAAATTAGGCCCAGAATTTCATAGGCCCTAAATAAAGGTTGGGACTTTATTAGATCTTTAAATAGACCTGGCATCTTCTAGAATCCCAATTGGGACTCAGGACTTCATGGGACTCAGGACTTCATGGGACCTAATAGAGCTCAGGACTTTTTGGGACATCAAACAAAGCCTAAGACACTAAATAGAGGCCACAACCTTCGGGTATCCTAAATTATGGAACGGATTTTTGTAGACCCTAAACTAGATCAAGCACCTTAACCCTAAATAGAGGCTAGGACTTTTTTGAGACTGTAACCTTTTGTAGAATGATGGGGGGGGGGGGCAGTACTTGACCTCTTGCTGAAAAACTTTGATAACCTTTGAACGGCTGAGAGTTCTTTGTACATGGAATTTTGCCTTAGTGCGCAAAATCTTATCAGACATTATCTAGTAAATAAGTTGTCATCATAATGATGTCCTTTATTTAGGGTCCCAGAAGGTCCTTGCTTCTATTAAGGGTCTTATGATGTCTTGCATCTCATTTGATAAGGTCCCACAAAGTCCTGGGCTCCATTTAAGGTCCCAAAAAGTCCTAGCCTCTATTCAGGGTCCCCAAATATCCTGGCCACCCTTTTGGATCCCCAAAGGTCATGTCTCCTATTTAGGGTCCTCAAAGGCCATGGCCCTTATTTAGAGTCCCCGAATGTCCTGGCCTCTATTTAGGGTCCCAGAAGGTCTGGCCACCATTTAGGGTCCCAGAAAGTCCAGGTCTCTGTTTAGGGTCCCAGAAAATCCTGGTTTCTATTTAGGGTCCGAGAAGGTCCTTTCCTCCATTTAGGGTTCTAGAAAGTCCTGGTGATCATTTAGGGTCCCAAAGGTCTTGGCGATCATTTAGGGTTCCATAGGTCCTGGTGATCATTAGGGTCCCTGAAGGCTCTGGCCTCTATTTAGGGTTCTAGAAACTCCTGTTCTCTATTTAACGTCCCAAAAGGTCCTGACAACCATTTAGGGTACCCAAAGGGCTGGCCTCTATTTAGGGTGCCCAAAGGTCCTTGCCTCTATTTGTGACCTTCCAAGCGATTTGGAGTACATAGATTTTGACTGTTCTGTGAATCGGTCATCTTTTTTACCGGTCAAATTTAGCTATTGAACGTTTGAGCAAAAAAAATTATCGGTTGCTTATCGGTCAACCGTTACTACGCGGCTTGGGATAAAATATGACCGATATTTGACCGGCTGCCGAAATTAAAGAAATGACCGATAAAAAAGGTTAGTGTCTATGGGTGTCTATTTTTGACCGTTCAATACTCTGATGAAGCGAACAGTTGTTTATCGGTTAATTTTATTTTTTGAACGGTCAAATTTATATTTACATCAATCAATGAACGGTCAACTGAACCGATACTTTATCTGTCAAAAGTTATGTACTCCAAATCGCTTGGAAGGTCACATTTAGGGTCCCAGAAGGTCCTGGCCATCATTTAGGGTTCCAAGAAAGCCTGTGGTCCTATTTTGGGTCATTGGTCCTGATTAGAGTCCAAATATATCCCAAGTCCCAAAAAGTTATTTGTCCAGCAGGTTCCCAATCGAGTTTACAAAAAGTCCTGGGTCCCACTTAGATTTAGGAACTTAAAAAAAAGCCTTTTGATTTTTTTTCTCTCAATGCAATGACTTCTCTAAATTTGTTTATAAATTCGTTCCAACATATCAATCGAATTCGGCCAAATTCATTCCGTAAATTCACCCCAATACAATAGAAAATTCGTTCCAATTTGTCTCAGCATGATATTCGTCCTTGACAACGAATTTGATCGAATTTAATTCGTTTTGAACAGTCAAATTCGGCGTGTTCGGAGTGAGCCACACCTTTATCATATATATTTGAAAATTATCTCACTGGACCCAATTGGACATTACATCTGTGTCCGTTAGATTTTTTCATTTTTTTGACCACTGGACATTCTCACTGGTATGTCGGCTGGGGACCAGGGTCTTTTAATATGTTATGACCATTATAATGTTGGTGTCGCACACTAAGCTATGATCTTAAAATTGTTAGTGGGATTTGTTGAGGCTTGGTGTCAACAAGATACAGTAATCTAAGGCTCTCTGACTACTTGCATATAACTTTAATTCATCCATGAACAATAGGTGATTAACCTTTTGCTGATCTTTTTCGAAGTAATATCCCTAGTCCATAGCTTTAGATCATCCATAAATAATAGGTGATTAACCTTTTGCTGATCTTTTTCGAAGTAATATCTCTAGTCCATATGGCTTAGAGGTATCAAACAATTTACAAATAGTCACCTTGGATCATGTCCTTCTTATAGTCTATCCATCCGACGAAAAGGTTACGATGTTTCCTTTTCACCTCTTTCAGAATCATTCTGTCAAATAACAGAAGATCATATGGGTACCTTTGGCATTTTTCCTGCACCCTTTTTGTTCGTTGGGTAGCAGGCGTGGATACAGGGGTGTAGCAATATTTCAGTAGAAGAGTGTTGGGTCATTAAAAAGTAATTATCTCTTACATATTGACTATACATTAATGATATTTTTACAACTTGTCACTCTCCTCCTGAAATTTTGCTACATCTCTGTATCCGCGTCTGGGTAGGTAATTGTGATCGTCAAGGAAAGAATATATTTCCTCAGACATAATTCCTGTGAGTATTTCCAGACTAGTGGCAGACAAGTTATTGGTCGATTATTATTAGCCACGTTCCCTTTAGATTTATCCTTTTGAATCAGGACAGTTCTGATCTTTTTCATCCACAATGGACCACCACTTATTTACCCAGGATAGCCTCTTCGGTTCTCTTTGAACTGTTATCAATGAGGGTCTTGCTTTCCTATGAAAAACCTACAGGGAACCTTGTGGAAATTACAGTGAGGTAATTTTCACCACCGAAAGCCTTGTGCCAGCGTCGAACTCCGGACCCCTGAGTTCTAAGCTAACCACTCGGCCACAGACCCATTGAGTCTGTAGTGCTTAGTTAGGGCTGTGATTTCCTATCCTCATGTAGGATGGGCCCATTCTGACAATAAAGCCGAGGAACTTTCACTAGATAAATATTTTAAGCTGTTTTTTCTGGTTTTCTTAGTTTGTAGTGTCACTACACTTTATGAACCTGAAATCGGAACTTTACCTCCACAAATTCAACGGGAGCTAGAAGAATTGAATCAACAACTTGAAGATGGTAAATAATTCTTTTTAGAATTTTTTTCATTCAAAAATATATACCCTGACATAGGAGTGAATCTGACCTGAAAATGTGTGGTTTTATTCACCAAACAAATGATGGAACAGTGGTGTCAAGGTAATTTAATCATCAGTCACCATACAGTTTGCTTGCCATCTTTGTCATGGATTATCAACTATAGAGTAATCCAATATCAACCAGGCTAATACACTCCTTATGAAATTTTGCAGTACCTCTAGATCCGCGCCTGAGATAGACGGGTAATTTTGCATCATAACTTCGTTGAGCATAACTTCATTCGTTTATTTTTATGTTATTTATGTTATGTTGTTTTTATGTAGAGGAAATAACAGAAAAAGGTTACCAAAAAAAGCGTGCAACTATCATGAGTCCATTTCTTAAAGAATGTAAGTATTTTTTTGTCTTATCAAATCTGCCAATGGATGTGACGTTGAAGTTCTATCGTTCACTAAGGGAAGCTTTTTAAGAAAGGTCTGAAACTGAAGTTTTAGTCAATTGGAAAGAGCGTTTGAAAATATCTCTCATTCCATTAGTACCAATAAAAAAATGGTTTTAGAAAATATGATATTCAAGAGTAGCTTGATTTTAGTAGACTTTGAAAGAATGCTGAAGAAAGGGTTGTTTCTGGAAACAGTTATTTGAATAAGATTGTACAGTCCTCTCACCCAATACGCTGACCAACATTTACTTAATAAGGCCAGTAAAATTTTGCCAACCTTAACAGAACAAATCTGGGTTTTTTTTGCCGACCTTACTTTTTTGTTTTCTTATTTCGTGTTATTACCGAAGATTAGATTAGAAAATAAACTTTGGGAAATAGAATATCTTTCCCCGTGATAATAGCCGTATTTATACTGAGATTGAGTCTTAGACGATTAGTTCGTCTTAGTTTTGGACGTCACCCGATGATGACATCGCTGATTAAACCTTTTTTTTATAAAGTTACCATAACTTCAAATGGCCAAAGAAGTTGTTTGATAGCACTTTGGACAGACTCGATCAAAATCGAATATCAATAAATATACAGTATTTAAAATTAACGTCTGCCGACCTATGTAAAGCTCCATGAGGACGGCAATGCTGACCTAATATTGACTAGGTTGGCAAAAATGTTTCGTCGCCAATGCTGTCCTTAATATTCCTGAATTCAGAGGACTGAATTTTATTTGTAATAATGTAACATTGCTGAACATAAGCAGGGTGTTATTGAGAGGTGTCATATGGAGTTGTGCTGCAGAATGCGATAATAAAGTCATAATAAACGAAATGGAGGCATCTTTTTTTACATTGAAATAATTGAGTCATCCTAATCAAACTAAACAGAAAAGATTGCGTTTGAATAGAGATTCATATTGAAGGAAAATGATGTATTTTTTTTTAAGATAAACCTTTGCCAGAAACAGAAGAACTGATTGAACCAGCAATGGAGAAATTACCATCAACTGCCATTGAGTCTTTAAGAATTCTGAAAGAGGAACTGGATAATGGTAAATAATGTTTTTTAACTGTCTTTTTATCTTTACTGATGATTGTGTTTCTGAAACGCTAAACTAATTTTCAATTTCATTATGTGCAAGTTAAACTCAACTAACATCTTAAGAATCTTGAAAGTTAATAGGACAAGATGAATTATTGAATAATTATTTTCTCTCTGTAGAAAATTCAAACTTAGAAAATTCAAACTTTGAATTTTAGTTTAGCACAGGTAAGGGAAGGTAACTAAATTTAACTGTTTGTTTCTCAATGCTTCCTGATAAAGGTATTTCTAAGATATCTAAGCTTGGATCGGTAGGATATTTTTCCTTTTAATCTCTGTTCAAAAATCTAGTTTTATATAAAATAAGTGCTCCACCACTTTTTCTACAAGTTACTGAAGGTTTAGCTTGTTTAAAAGGTTTTGCCTTGATTTTTATTTGATTTTTTTCTACAGACGAGATCACAGAGAAAGGTTATGTGAAGAAAAGGGCAAAGATTTTAGCACCATATATGTTGAAAGGTAAGGACCTAAGTAGAACGATTTTGACATAATTCTCTTATAAAACGGCTTTCAGGTTTCAAAACTTCAAATCAAGTTTTGAAACTCGTAGTTAATAAATATTCATTATAAAGCGTTGAAACCACTCGACTTTCAGCTATCGAATGGCCGAGTTGGTTAAGCAATAGCTTCCGGAACATATTAGTCTGATGGAATTAGCCCAGAAAACACCCAAACCGGGAAAAAGATGATATTAAGTTGAAACTTTGCAAAGACGTTGATTTAAGCCTAGGGAGTGAAAAAAGCCCCATCAATTTGACTCCGGGAACCATGTTTTTCCCCAATTTCCCGATTTTTCCCACGGGCAATTTGACCAAAAATAAAACATCTTCAAAGATACATGTTTATATACCATTACAAATATGACGACGTCATCATTTTGGTGTCAAAATTTAATATACCATTCGAAAGTTAATGCCGAGTATCTTGAAAAATCGGGCTTAAAGTGAGTATGGTCATGACACTTGCAAATATACAGGTTTTATATACATTTCTTGAGGTTACAAGCACTTCAGTTTTACTCCAATGCTTAATCAAACGCGTTATAATTGATACATTAATTGCGAGTTTCAAAACTTGATTTGGAGTGAAGTCGATTTATTTATAAGAGAAGATGTCTTGGCTATTACTATTTCTTATAGCCATATTGTTTTTATAAACTAATAACGTCATAAGTGGTCGAAACTTTATATGCTTTATTAAAGTCACCACAATTTTCAGGCTACTTTATATAGAAAATGCAGGCATGCATGTTTTCTCGTTTTTACAGTTGACCTTTAATGCACCACTTTAAAATAGCCCTCTTCAAATCTTTTAGACGATAGTTGAGGTGTAAGTGGACAATCCCCCATATAGAAAACCTGAATTTTACATTTTATTCTTAATATTTTCCAGAGCCTAAAAGAGAGGCCTTACCAGTGGATATTCAATTTAAATACAAAGAATTGGACAATGAATTACACGATGGTGATATTACAGAAAAAGGTTACAAGAAACGGAAGATGAAACTGATCCATCCTTACTTGGTGGCAGGTATTGAAACTGAAATATGTCTCACAATGTATTATGCAAAGAAAATGTTTTAAATCATTCCATAAACCCTCGTCGTTTTAAATCATTCCTTAAACCCTCATAGTTTTAAATCATTCCATAAACCCTTATGATTTTAAATCATTCCATAAACCCTCGTGGTTTTAAATCATCCATAAACCCTCGCGGTTTAAAATCATTCCATAAGCTCTCATGGTTTTAAATCATTCCATAAACCCTAACCCTCATAGTTTTAAATCATTCCATAAACCCTCATGGTTTTAAATCATTCCATAAACCCTCATGGTTTTAAATCATTCCTTAAACCCTCATAGTTTTAAATCATTCCATAAACCCTCATGGTTTTAAATCATTTCATAAACCCTCGTCGTTTTAAATCATTCCTTAAACCCTCATAGTTTTAAATCATTCCATAAACCCTCATGGTTTAAAATCATTCCATAAACCCTCGTGGTTTTAAATCATCCATAAACCCTCGCGGTTTAAAATCATTCCATAAACTCTCATGGTTTTAAATCATTCCATAAACCCTAACCCTCATAGTTTTAAATCATTCCATAAACCCTCATGGTTTTGAATCATTCCATAAACCCTCATGGTTTTAAATCATTCCATAAACCGGTGTTTGAATACCCTAGGCAACCACAGTTTTAAATGATCAAACAAACCATATATATATTATAATAGCTAGGATTTCAAAGCGACTCCATTAACATTTTGGAAATGTACCAAGTTCATCACTCCCTTCCATTTTATAGACATAAGAAAAATTGACATTTCATCCATAACAACCATAGTTAATAATCATTCAGCAAACCAGGCGTTTCCCTTTTTAATAACTGGTGCAGGAACCAAATCGTTGTGTTCATTTTCGTAGTAAGTTTTCCAAATATTTGGAAATGTTAATGTCTTGCAAAATGTATCAGAAAGGCCAGATTCCTTCTATATGTTCATGTCAAGGCGATTCCTCAAATAAAATATGAAACTTTATAAATAAAATTAGAAATTTGATATTTGAAACATTTTTGTGTCATTAGTTCACCCATCTTCATACAAACGTTCATCAAGTAAAAGATTTTGTGCTGTCAAGGCTGAAGTGAAACAAGAACCGCATGGTCTTCAACATGAAGAAGAAGTGTTGGAGGATGGGAAGAAATTATTCAAATGTAAGATCTGTGGTGATACGTTCAAGTTGGCACAAAGTTACAGTGGTCATTGCAGACTGCATAGAGGTTTGTGGTTATTACATTGCTTTATTTTAGATTTCCGAATTGTTCATGAAATACAAGTTGAGTCAAAGCAAAGTCCAAATGTACTCCTGTAGTAGAGCAAATGTTTTTTAATCTTATAAACATTCAAATGATATCTAAGGTAAACTCACCAAACCATCTCCTTCTTTTGAAGAAATACCTCTCCCTGACAGAAAATTTATATCACTTTGTTTCTTAAGAAATAAAAAGATCTGCAGCTCTATATCATAATTTGGATTTGATGATTTAAGAGGAATTTCCATTTTTATCTTAGGTGAGCGAGAGAAATATTTTAAATGTACGTTTTGTAATGCGACGTACACATCGAACAGTCATTTGAAGTACCACATGTACAAACATACTGGTGATTTCCCTTATACATGTGCATTCTGTGGAAAAGGTTTTGCAGGAAGGAGTCAACTAAAATATCATGAATTGAGGCATACTGGTTAGTAGAATACCATGAAATTGTTACAGTAGACTTTATATAGTTCCAAAGCTAGAGAAAGTATTCTGCCCTAATTAATGATAGTTAGAAGACAAAGTAAACTGTTGGAATCGTATCAAATTGAATCATAGAGACTCTACTGTAAATTCCGTTTAATTTCATCCTGGTTTTATGAAGTCAAAACCTTTCTAAGGTTAAAAGGCGGGTATGTGGCGGCTTAGGTTCGAAAATAACCCTTAGATCATTTTTAACTAACAGTTTTAAACTGTTTTAGGACCCTTTAACAGGACTATGTTTGAATTTTTTTGTCAAAATCTGGTCAAAATTCAAAAGATTTTATCTAAATTTGTTAAAATCACAACCCTTAGGTCCATAGGTTGGTACTCCTCTCCAGGGGCAAATATTCAATAGTTTTCCCCTGTTCTTGAATTCTTGGAGTTCTCTTTTTTTCTCTTATTTTTGGTCATATATTGCAATTTATGTTTGTTTTCTGCTAATGTCATGCTACATTGTATTTAAATTTTCATTGTAAAAATAATTAAACAATGACAATAACATGGAAATTTTTACCATTTTTGATACTAGCAGTAAAAATTTGATGATCTAGCATACATGGTTCTAAATATTTAAAAAAAGTTCTTTTCGGTACCACCACATCACTAAAACTTCTAAGGTCTGGTATTTTAGTATCGGCCCCTTTAAGGACATAATTGATTGTGAATAAAAATGGTCATGACATAAAAAATTCCGAATTTTATTTTTAACTTTTAAATTTCTAACTCAAAATATTGCGAATTCACACCATATAAATGCCTGATTTCGCAAAAATTTCACTTTGAATGGCTCTTTTTCACAAATTTGCGAAATTTAATATTCAGATCTTGGTCGTCGCAATATTTTATGACGTAATCATTTTTGTTCCCGGTAATTAATGTCCTTAAGATATTGTACATATTATAAACATTTTCTTCGGAGTGATTTTACCTTCCTTTTTCGAATTAAGAGCAAGCGTCCATATAAAATTCAACAATCAATAAAGATTAACAATCTCTGTAGAATAATGAAGATAAGTTGCCTTTTTTAGGCGAAGCACCACATAGTTGTAGTGAATGTGGTTCAAGATTTTGGAAGTTGGGGAATTTGAGAGATCACCAAAAGAAAGGATGTTTAGGTGTTGAAAGCAATATGGAACATTCTAATATCAAGGATAATAATGACATTACACAGGTATAGTATAAGATTATCATTATGATTAGAATACACATTAAAATAATGGGTTAAATTTAACGTGATTTATTTCTTCGTATCGCAAAAAATAATCGATTTTGCGGATCTTCGATAGGTCCTTTGACTTATTCAAGGTCTTTTGAGAAATATGGGCGCGATATTTTTTGTCCTTAAGATGGAAAATGCTTGTAGATAATAGAAGATTTTCAGTAATGAGAAAAAAATTGTTTCGATGTAAGTAAGTGTCTACGTATCGGTTATATATGTTTTTCAACATTTTAAGATTTTAAAATTTCTATAAATGTTTTTTTGATAGAAAGATACAAGTGAACAATTAATCGAACTCGGTGATGACGATCTCCCACCAAGCATGACAAATGACAGACAAATGACATATTCAGCATCATCAACGTCATCATCACCAAATTGTGACAACCATTATATTTCTCTTCCACCACCAGATGAATCGTCAATGCTCAACTCAAATATCAAAATGAAATCGACGACTGAAACAAAATCTTCGTCTGACTACCAATAACAGAGATATCTAAAGACATTACCATATCATACCATATTATCTGTGGACGTTTTTGATGTGTTGTAGTTGTTGTTGACAATTGTTATTTGGTGCAAAATCTTGAATTTTGACTTTTAACCATTGACAGAAATGTTATTGCTAATACTCATGAATGCCGTTTTTTTCTCTTCGGGTTTTTGTTGAATGTTTCAGGTGTTATAGGGAGTATGTATGGGGTTGTTCCTTTAAAACTCTTAAATTATACGTAACCTTTTTTCCTTTTCTGGGGGTCATAGTTGAATATCAATGTATTAAAAATTCTTTATTATCTACAAAATCTTCCTCTTGCGCGTTCTGATTTATGATGATGATGATGATGATGATTTGATTATTTACCCAAGATAGCCTCTTCAGTTTTCATAAACTGCTATCAATAAGGGTCCTGCCTTCCTGGAAATACCTCAGGGCACCATGCAGAATTAACAATGATTGGTGAAATTCACTAACGATAGCCTCGCACAGAAGTCGGACTCGGAACCCCTGTCCAGGTGACCAACGCCTTAACCACTTGGCCACGGCTCCACAAAATGTCATTTCGCTTTTGAATCAACTGACTGCACTTTCTCCTGGTTTTCCAGTGCATGAAATGAAGCGGAATAAAACTTAATTTTTTCATAGTTTTGAATTATGAAACGGGATGTTTTTTTGCTAGTCTAAAATTACAACTACAAATAAACTTTTATGGAAAATCACCTTAAAAGGCGAGACTGCGGAAGGAGAAACGCGCGCTGAATTCAGCTTTCGACTTTAGACTCTTTCTTAAAAATCAGGGTAGTACAAATGGGTTCTACGAATGGGTTCTCTTTTTTCTGATCTGAGACAGCAACATTTGGGTATTTTCGCGGATGGATAGTTTTCTGCACAATTTCACTTACGATTACGTGGAAATATTTTTCTGTTGCAAAATGTGAATGTTATGTTGCGTGGAAGAGGGGCACAAAATTTGTTTCTCTTTATGGCTCTTTTTTATTTTTATATATTAGTTTTTTTCTTATATTATTTTTATTAATAGTTCTATTTTGATTTGATATATATTTGATATATATTTTTAATTCATTGAAGAACTTCATGAATGTTTCTGTATATAGATTTGTAAATAAGATTACAATTAGTCAATTCTTTATTTTTCTTTAGATTAAGAAATTAACGATAATTCAATTATAATGATACACAGTTTCATATATCTCTCCACATAATATAATATACATGTGATATGGGAAGTCCTCGACTTGAATAGTTTGAGCCGATTTAGACCAAGCAAAATTAATAAAGCCCTATGTGGAGGAGTGTTTTTCTTTTTAAACGGCACGCAGTTCTGTGTGCCATTTAAATAGAAAAAACACTCATCCACAATATAGGTTTTTTTCACGATTTTGCTCACTGGGATTTTTCAAAAAAAATTATTATATTGCTTGGAACAACATCCAAATTCTGGTGAAACACAATAATAACATTGACCTGGAACAGATTAACCAACCAAGATCAGGGTAGCTTTTTCCATGTCTGTAATCAAATAAAGATTAGGAAATATGACCACATGAGTTCTATCAGCTGAAGAAAATGTAACGTTTTACCTTTTTAAAAAGTGTTTTAGTTCGAACTTATTTCCTCGTCTGTAAAGTATGCTAATTTTTCTTAAATTAAAATACCTTAATCGGACAAATTTTCGCGATTTTTGCGAATTTAGCCCAAATTAAATCCACGTGAAATTTTTGGAAACCTTAAATTCGTAAAATTAAATCCTCGCGAAATTTTTGGAAATTGTAAAATCACGAAAACTAAGACTCGCGAAATTTATATTTTTTGTTTTCTTATATTCTTAGGCAAACGTACAAAATACGTAAAAAAAATTAAAAAATGTTTCATGTTGATAAACTATAGTAAAGTATATAAGTAAATTATTCAAATTTAGTCTCAGTCGATAGTTACTGGAGCCTCACCCTCGTCGTCATTGTTTCTACATCTCTTTTGAAAAAAGTTTCGAATGTCTTTGCACCCTGTCGGTGGTGCTACTTTTTTAACGGAGTTGCCCTTTTTTGCTTCAGTTCAACATACTGATGACAATAAATAGCTTTTCTTCTTTCCTTACAATTTCTTACGATATTGAAATGTGTTTCGCGAAAATTTAAGAAAGGCCAAATTTGCGAAATTTTTAGAAAGACTGAATTCGTGAAATTAAATCCTCGCGAAATTTCTGAAATGACACAATTCGCGAAATTAAATCCTCGCGAAATACGATTTTTTTGACCTCGCGAAATTAAATCCGCGCGAAAATTTGTCCGGTTAAGGTTATTCTTGTATCTGAAGTGGTTCGAAGTTATTTGTTAGACATTCAGAATCTTTTTTGGTGAATATTTTCTAGATGAATCTTTTGTTATAAATTTTTTTTGCAAATTTTCTTTCGGAAAACTTGAGTGGTCATACGAAAATTCTGATTCTTCTGATTCTTTGGTAAATTCCAAAAGTTAGAAGATAAGTTCTGTAAGTAAGAAAGTACAAAAATGTTTGCAAAGAGATCTTGATAAAAAGCAAACAGTGCCACCAAGACTTTGTTTGGAGTTTTTGAATGTACCTTCTGTACAGTTTGTTTCATCCAATTTGTAACGCACAAATGCACACATTAGAGCTGGTAAAAATCAGTGGAATTCTTCAAAGTCTTTGTCTAAAATTCATAATGCATTTCCTGGATTATTTTTGATTTGTGTTTTTAATTTTTGGTAGATTATCTATGGTGTGCTTCATATGGGTAAGATTGTACGCTTTGTATGTTCTGTCTAAAAACAGGCACATTTTTTAGACCGCTGGGGCAGGGTAGTGTGGCGAGACTATAGCTCTTTTACTAGCTAGCTACCTCTAGAACCTCTAATAATCTAGAAGAAAACTTGTTTTAATCTTATAGCAAAAACGATTAATTGTCTTCTGATCATTCACCTGGACGAAGCTTGAAATTTTTATTTAGGGAGTCTTAAAACGTTTTTTTTAGAAAATAAAAGCAGAACCTTTTAGCAGGAAAAAAGGCAGTTTGTTGAAGCGAAAAGACACTTATAATCAGACAGTCTCTCAATCAAATAGTTTTTGTGAAAACAGACAAAAGGGGCAGCGTTCGCTGCCAGGGAGCTGTCCAGGGTCAGCAAAAAAACCTAAAGCTTGGCAAAATCTAAAAATATTCCTGCATTGAAATTGTTTATAAAAAATAGGGGTCTCTTGTATTCCTTTGATTTTTAGGAATATTTGAAATATTTCAAGCCTGTACCGTAGGAGGGGAGGGGGGGGGGGGGGGGGGGAGTGGTTGGGTGCCC
>JAUBWS010055968.1:0-16698 GCA_032270445.1 Darlingtonia californica
ATCGAAAAGCTTTTACTGAAAAAGTTGTTTTATATCTGTTATGTTTCTTAATATACAATATCCTGGCATTATTATTTCAATATCTCTTTACATTAAAATTAAGTTTATTGCTGAAAACCTTGTAGTTTTTACTGCTTCAAAGACTGAAACTTTTTTGTGGTGCACCCGGTATGCACCATACCATACCATTCCTAGCATAAATAGAATTAAAAACCAAACCAAAGATATGCAACCTATATAATTTTTTAATCAAATGTAATATCAAGAAAACCAGATGAATTAATTAGTCGGTATTTCAACCATATTACAAGGTCATCATCAAGATCCTTGTCTTGATGGGTCTTGGGTCTTGGGGCCTGGATTCGAGGTGGCGTCCCGAGTCTCAGTTCCAGGTATCAAATCTTGGCTTTCCAAAAACCCTATCTTCTTTGTATCAAAATAATGTATGAAATTCTAATGACTTGTTACCTCTCCTCGAGGGCTGTGCGACATACCTCTGGATCCACTATTGCCTATTAATGATTTGCCAAACTAGTAAATTATACAGACACAGTTAATCCCTATTCTCACTTGTTTTAATGTAACCAACATGCTTGCTTGTTTAAGTTTGCTTTGAGGTTCAAATATATACCTAATTTGCTGATAATAAATCAAAAGATCCAGCACTGTGTCCGCAATGGTAACGGATAGACTGTGGATTGAACCTACGACCTCTTGCTTGCCGAGCAATTGCTCTACCGACTGCGCTATCGATTCGATGCCGTTAAACTAATGCTTAATAGACGAGCTAATCGATAATATGGATTCGATGCCATTACACTAATGCTTAATAAACGAGCTAATCGATAATATGGATTCGATGCCGTTACACTAATGCTTAGTAGACGAGCGGCACCGCTCAATTGGACCTAAATCCTACGAATCACAGGCGCGGATACAGAGGTGTAGCAAAATTACAGGAGGAGAGTGACAAGTTGTTAAAATGTCATTATGTCAATATGTAAGAGATAATTAATTTTTAACTACCAATTACTCTTCTCCTGAAATTTTGCTACACCTCTGTATCCGCGCCTGAATCAATTGAATTTAAATAAATTAATGCACAAATAGAGCCCAATCTCCATCCAACCCGCTAATTTTGTGGTGATTGTAAAGTCATGTACATTGAGGAGCAATTTCACATACATTGTAATGAATTGTAATGCAGGCATCACACTTGATAGAAGCCAACGGCAATGCAGAGGACTCTCTTTAGTTCGACTTCCAATAACTCAAACTCTCTAGAATTCAAACAGTTTCATTGCTGTTTGAACTAAGTAATATCAAGGATTTAAAAGAAAATTAATTTCTCTTTTACATCCTTGGTAATATCGAGGCCAAATCGAAGGAAACAATTTTTACTTCTCTCATTATTTTCTTAAAGATCAATTAAAGTCTTTCACAATACAAAACATTTTCAACACAATAAAGGGCTTTTTAAAATTTTATGAATTTGATTACTTATTTTAATTCGTATCGAACAAGTTTTAAGTGATAATTGCTGAGAGACTTAAGCATACCAGAGGTATCTTTAAGAAATTTAAAGGATCTTAATTACCAAAACAAAGCCAATTAAAGTCGTTAAAACTCAACTTAATTGATCTTTAAGAATTTAATGAGGGTAATAAAAACTTTTTTCCTCTATAACTTATCTGGAAAAAAGAAACGAAGTGACAAAAATTATTTTTAAACCTGAACATCTGACCTGTCTTTAGCCCGAATGATTTTGACTGCAGTAAGTTAATTCCAACTACCTCTAATTTCAGTGAAAATTACACCTTAAAAGTACTGAAAGAAAGTTAACCCTACTCTAATTTATTAGCTGCTTTATTTCTAGTAAGAAAAACTTCAGCTGTATTTACCTTTCGGTGGATTAATTTTAGCAGACCCTGAAATTGACCTAAATTTGCATGGTTTGATTTTTGCAGTCAATCCAAAAATTTTTGCTTATGTTGATGTTTTTGTGACACTTATATAAATATTATTTATTGGTATAGTATCAAGTGTAATATTTTGTGTGGATTAATTTTTGCAGATTTTTTGAAAACTAATCCACCACCCTACTATGGCTCAGGGCTTTATTCGTTTTTTGCAAACTCCAAGTGGGATACGTACTGTAGTGCCCCCCCCCCCCCTTACATGAATCCTGATTTGATTCACATAAATACAAAAAAGGCGAGAAAATTTGTTCAGAACAGGTTTTTTACCAATTTTAGATATCTTTTCTCATTTACAAGACATTTTGTTTAAAGTTTAAAGTTTCTTATAAGGAAGATGACCAGTTTTACTTTCCATATGAGTAAGTTAACCAGTCTTTTCATACAACTCTGAATACTTGTTACACAACATTTTGAGCTCTACACTATATCAGATCGCAGAATCCCTTAAAAATTCTAGTCCCACAAAATAAATAAAATACATATTTTTGAACAATCAATTGCCTTAAAAAAAAGATACGAACATTTGACATTCGTGATAGCTAATAATTTTCGAATATTCTCGACATTCATAACCTACATTATATAGTACAATACTGTGAGTTTGGGAACGTAGATGAGCCACTGCGTTCGCCTGGAATAGTTTATGTTAGATGCCGTTTGTTTGTAATCATGCCGGTACACCCCGACAAATGTATTGCTACTGGTAACCCCAGCTCTTATCATGCCGGTACACCCCGACGAAATCTTATCATGCCGGTACACCCTGACGAAATCTTATCATGCCGGTTTACACGGATGAATCAGTTTTTAGCTGCTGTAAACCCCAGCTCTTATCCTGCCGATATCCCCAACGAAATTTGAAGTTTGATTTTTAACTTGTTTTCGGAAATCAGTTGATATCGCGATCAAGAGTTTAAGCAAAGACAAACGCAGTAAAGCCCAACCCAAAACTCCCAAACCTACATAAGGTTGCTTAAGTAAAAACCAATCAAACTTGCCCTAATATTTAGCATAATCCAATCGACCTATATATTATAGATTTTAACAATTGTAGTATCTCAATACTAAGTCAACAAAATAGTTGTAAGAAATAATAGTGACAGATGAAGTAGTATACTCAGATACGCGCAATATGCCAAAGAACGCAGTTAAAGCTCTCCATAGTGCCTTGTCATGGCGAGAGAATTGTGAACTCTCAATAAAATACAATACCTCTCTTAGATGGCTAGGAGTTATCGGTTTCCGTTGTCTTGTTGTAATGGGTTGTATCCAACGGATGCCCCGGCACATGTAGTGCAACCGCCTCATCTCCGAAATGCGGATATTTATATCATTAAGCAGAGCAAAATATTGGATTGCGGATAGATAAACTTTGATTGTCTTATAAGCGAGGCGCTGATTTCCCAGTTCTGTCACAAATAACTCAAGTGTGGGTTCCGAAGGAGGTAAAAGGGGAAATCCAAATCTCGAACAAAACTCAATGAATCGATCAACACCGGACTGGTAAGTGCTACGTGTGCTTGGAGCTAAGCCCTCTATAAAGTAAATATTTCTTTCGTCCCTTAGAAGTCCCAAGCCTCTGATGGAATAGGTGATGGGTCGTCATCGGCCAGAGGATGCTGTTCCTGGAAACGCTGCACCTGTAAACGAGATAAAGCGTCTGCCAGATGGTTAGCCTTCCCAGAAACATGACTTATAAGTAGGTTTATGTTGTGTATAGCTTAGAAGGTGAATGTTTGTCCTTACAGGCACCTTTGCGTCATACCTCCACAATAGCTTGGTTGTCAGAGTGGATCATGACTTGCTTATTCTTAAGATCCCGTACCCAAGTAAAAAAGGCCATTAAAATGGCTTGGAACTCCAAGATGTGAATAGGGGTAGAAAACATAGTCTCGTTTAGTGTAGCAGCAAACCACTTACATCCAAATACTCCCCCCCCCCAACCCACTCTTGGAGGCATCTGTGTGGAAACTAAGGTGGTCTGCAAAGACCAGGGTTTCCTGGAAAAATGAGCTCCTATTCCATTTTGCGGCAAAGGTGGCTCACCACTTAATGTCTTCTATGGCTTCCTTTCACAAGGTAATCATGTCACTAAGTTCCTGTACTGTGGTGGATAAGTCGATCAGTCTCCTCAAAAAAGTTCTACCTGGTTCGACCACCTTGGCAGCGAAGGACAAAAATCCAATCAAGGACAACAGTTCTCGTTTGCTGCATGATGACATAGAAACCCAGGAGTCAAGCTTTAAGAGGAGCACTTCCAGTTTTCCTGCTGGTAACCTGGTACAACGTGTTATTGTATCAATCTCAATGGCTAAGAATGTGATGACGGTGGAT
Organism: Darlingtonia californica; assembly: GCA_032270445.1. Lineage (NCBI taxonomy): Eukaryota > Viridiplantae > Streptophyta > Magnoliopsida > Ericales > Sarraceniaceae > Darlingtonia > Darlingtonia californica. The sequence continues at coordinate 4,314 of JAUBWS010055968.1, forward strand.
GGGCCAACACATTTATCTAAAGACAGAGCACATGCGTTTAAAGTTCCGCATGGCGTCATTGCACTCCTCTAAAGTTCTGCCTGTGAAAAAATAGTCATCTAAATATTGTATTACTGAAGAGACTTGGTAGTGACGTTTCGATACCCACTCAATAACGTCTGCTAAGGAATTGAAGATGAAAGGTGAACAACGACTACCAAAGGGCAGGACTGTGTTCTCGTAGTATTTGCCCTCCCACCAATAAACTAGGAGTGGCCAATCTTTGGGATGGACAGGGCATAAACGGAATGCATGCTTGACATCAGCCTTAGCCATAAACATGTGAGGAGAATATGATACTGAATCCACAGCCTAATTAAATTTTGTATATTTTACCAAAAAAGCTTCCTTAGAGATGGAGTCATTAATGAACTCCCTTCTTGGGTTGCTTAAGTCTAGGATCACCAAAATTTTCAATTTGACGTGGGGAGCAGAGAATCAAAATTGATGTACTCACAACGTCGCACTCTGTCCAAGATTTGTTGTGGTAACGTAGGCAGGATCGGTTGCTATGTTAGATCTCGGCTGCCGGCAAATAGGGTGTTTTCTTTGTGAGTTGATTCCGCCTCAATGTTCCTGTGTTTTTGTTTGGCTAGCTTTCTCCTTGGTGGTTTTTCCTGATCCTCAGTTGAGGATGATGAGCTGTTGGTGCTTGAATCGGTGGAGGACTTGTCATTATCTTTCCTCAATTAAACTATGTACGTAGAGTTTGAAACTGGGGGCTGAAATCAGCCAAGACAGTAAAAAAAATGTTATATAATTCATTTTTCTGCTCTCTGGTTATGCCTTTCTTTGATGCGCAGAGAATGAGAATAAATTTCACTCTGGCTTTTATAGCCTAGGATCACATAGTCTGCCTAGCTTGTGTGCCACACCCTCATAGCTCATAGCCTAGCGCCTGACCTAGCCTAGCATCAGAGCCTAGACTAACAAGCCTAGCTAGCCTAGATACATATTATAACAGAACGTGATGAGATGAGAGCTTTTTGCATTTCAAATTTATGTTGGACAACAGATTTATTATTAAATAGTTATCGTGAGTTGAGTCGAGTTAAATTATAAGTCCCCTTCTTGCAATTAACCTGAGTTAGGCCTAACACCATTATTTTTTCATTATTCTAATGACAAATGACAACATAATATGAACCTTTTTCTATGTATGTTGATGTAAGGCACATGTCAAAGTCAGGTTTAAACGTTGACAAAAGTCGAATAATGATAACTTTTGATACTGACATTCAATAACATTGAGCATTTTGATGATGTCACCAACATTTTGCTAACAATTCATTTTTTCACTATCGGTCTCACGTTTCAAGGTAAATTCCTAGATATGAAGTTTTATCAAATTTCATCAAATATTTTTGATGTCGTTCTTTTCTAATTCATGAAAAAATATTCTCTGCAAACAGTGCACATCGTGCCCGCACTGTCAGTTTCTTCTCTGCTGCTGGTTAATCCTTTTTTCTTATTAAATAAAATTTCATCACTTTTCCTAAAATTCTTTTCTTTATACATTTTCAGCACTTTTTATAAATTTTTTGACAATGACTGGTCATGACTAGTTGATTTATGGTCTAACGTCACAATTCGAAATCACAAAATTGGGTATAAAACTGGAAGAAAGGCTTAAGATGAGTTGAAATTTGGCAAGGAGCCCATTTCATGGTTTAAAACAATTTTGCAAACAAAAATTTCATAAATATAAATTGTTTCAATATGGCAGATTTTGAATGGTTCCGTGTCAGGAAAAATCAGTATTTACATCTAAAATGTAACTTTGTTTACAGATTTTCAATTTTTCTTAGAGTAGATCTTTTCTTATCTTCTGGATATCCTAAATGTTAGCTTACTTTTTAAGTTAAAGGGCACAACTGTACAAAATTTCAAGTTAAAAGCTTTTTCTATCACATCACTATTTAGATTAGATAGAGGGTGAAATGTTTCCAAAAAGTGGACATTTTTTCTACCCCCCCCCCCCCGCCCAAGGCATGACAAGACCAAATGACATTGGGCCAGCTAGGGTTCATGTTGATAGTTAGTAGGCAGAGAGATTCCATGAATGATGGATGATAGGTCATCCTTATCCAGGCAGTTAAGATTTTTGAAATGTAAAAATAAGAATTACTGTATTAAATGAATTCTTTCTTTTTCAAGTTGATTTCAAAATAAAAAGTTTACTTCTCTGTTTTAAGTCCTTAAAAATGTCTTGTCATCCAGTAGAACAGCGTCACCATCACTCAGTACTGTTTGTAAACCTCGCCTTTGTCACTCGTCCGAAAAACACTCGCCACTTCTAAAAATAACTTACCCACAATAAAAGCTCGTAGAGCAGACCTTAACACTTCGCGCGCTCCGTTAAGGTCTGCGATCAGACTAGATAAAAGCATGAACGTAAACAAAGATGGCAACCAACTTATTGTTTGGGATCAAAACAATTATTTGGCAAAGCTGGAAGATGTGTGGTTAAACTTACTAAAAAGCGATACTTGTCGTGTGGACAGGGCCTTGCCGTTAAGTTGACATTTTTAAATATGTTTATTATCGGTATCAGATGATAGAATCTACTTTCGATTTACTTGTGTTATTTATGTTGTAGTGTTCGCGTGGTAGATTTTCAACTATCAAGCAGTATTAGAGGTGTGCTTTTGATACTGTATTCGTCTTTTTATTGTTGTCTTTCTTTCTATATTGAAAATCAGTGTTGAAAGTCGACTGTATTGTATTTGCGCGTACTTTCTTGTCGTAAAAAAAATATCAATTTTATATGCCTTGATAGTGTTTAAAACTCATGTAGTCTAAAAACATCCATTGATTGCATTGCTTTTTTGAATGTCTATTAGTACGAACAGTATCATTTTATCTTTAAAATATTTTGAAATAAAACGTAAAAAAAAAACGTTTTAAATGAGGTCGTCATAATAAATGTAAGAGTCCGTTTATATGAGAATGTCATGTAATAGCGTGAGCATTTTAGCATAAACTTTTGCAAACTTTATTTTCATTTTTAGTCTGCTGTGTTTGAGCTTGAAAGCAAGACAAAATGGTAAGTACCAATCGTTTTTAAGATCTTTAAATCTCCCTCTCTAGGCCATGATCACTTGGTAGAAAAGGAAGGTTTTTGCCTTTTTCTAATTTCTAAGCCTAAATAAATAATTGAATAAACAAATAAATACATAAAGAAATGAAATAAACAAATAAACATTAGTCTTTAACTAATCACCGTCCAAACTCTGATTATCCGAAGAATACAAACACCAAATTTGATAGCTCACTTAACAAAGTGAATCCATTTCACTATAAATAGAGGAAATAACAACTAAAACAAGCATGCAAAAGGCACAAGCCTGAGCAGGAAAGCCTGTACATGAATACTTAAACTTAAAATTTGAAAGAGTCCACGTAAAGGTTGTGACTTTGAAAAATTTGGAGAATATTGTTGAGCTTGAATTTTATTAAAAATCTTAAGTAAATCTTAGTAGCTAAGAGTTTTTAATCAACAAAAAATCGTAATAAAAATAATTTGGAATAATATTTTTATATTGCCACACATTGTTTTAACTTAATCTTGCATTGTTCGAATCTAATCTTTTAATAATATGCTAAGCATTTAATAAGCTAACACCGAAGATCAGTTGGGTAATCAACTTAATAATCAAAATATACTCTGTACTCTTATAACCCCTATATTTTGTAAGTCAGTTGAAAAGTAAACATGACATTTCTTCCAACCAACAAATTTAATTACTGAACAATAAGGCAGGCCGAAGGAAGTATGTCTTTCTGCTATTTTTGGGAAAGTGAGGCATTCCATTCATATAACCAAGGAAACACATCCTATTACATATTATATGAGGGGTTATTTATTCAATTTGAAGCTTTTGTTCAAAAATAATAGTTCATTGAAACTTTGGTTTTATCTTTCCAAAAAAAAACAGAACTTTGGGACGTAAAAGTGCTGACGTCATCAAAAATGAGCTGACTGAGATAATTTTATTATAATTAAAAAAACTAGATAAATAGTGCTAGTAGTGTGCCAAACATGAGCAATTTTCGTTGATCCTATCAAAAGTTACCCTGCTGGTGTGGTGACTTCCCCCCCCCCCCCCCATCCATTGAACTTCAGAAAAGTGTTAATAGATGAGAAGTTATCGGCCTTTAAAGAAAATGCATCCCGCTATCTGAGAGGGATTTTTTTTAGAATTTAATAACTTTTTCTATCGAAATAATTACTCGCAGGAAGGCGTATAATTTTACCTTTATTTCCCTAGTATATGAAACAAGATCACAGTTCTTTTTTACCTGTAAGGTAACAAGCTTTTTCATCGATCCATTTAGTTAACAGCTTCCGCACCGCGAATCACGTATGTTGGTCCATTCTCGAAGCCATGGGAAGACAGTGATGTAACCATAATTGTTGAGAAACAAAAACTTCACGTACACAGTTTGTTCTTAACAATGGCATCACCTGTCTTCAAGAAAATGTTATCTTGCGGTATGAAAGAATCACAAACCAGAGAAATCGAACTAGCCGAGAAGAAGTTAGCTAATGTTGAATTAATGTTGAAAGCAATCTATGCACAACATCAAGCTTCACTCATAGGTTAGATCCTTTTGTTCAATTTTCAAATCTAAATTGTATTTTTGTCAGTATTCTGTAGTAGTATTCATTACTTTCGTAATTTCGTTTCTGTGTTTCGATACGGTCATTAATCTGCAAATCATCAATAAAATTGTTTTAATGGGAGATTATCCTATTGTAAAAATGTGGCAAGCAAAAAATTATTGATGTACAAAACCTATCACGAATTTTGAATAAAATGAAAGGAAATTAATTAATAATTGATTTTTTTAAAGTAAAAATTCTTCTTTTTGTAAATATTCTTGACCACTGTAACTATTTTTGTTTTTGTTGTTGCGCTTGATAAAACATCAATATCATTAGAAGTATGTGTATGATAAAATGGATGAAAAAAAATATTTATTTTTTCCGCGACCATAACTCCAGATTGGCTTATGCTAGAAACTTGAAATTTGGTATGGAAGTAGCCCTTAATAAGACAACAAAAAAAGGTCATGCTGAATAAACAATGATTGCCATGGTTGACTGATGAAGTCATTCCAAATGTTAATTCTGAAAAATAGGTACATTTCTTCACATAGCTACTCCTGAACGAATTGCTATTTATCAATACATTTTTGATTCTCCAAAAGTCCTTTCATCTAGTATTTATAAAAGTCAAGTTCTGAGGCGCTACGGGGCGCCAAAAAAACCACAAATTGGCCCGCCGCCATTTTCAAATAATGATGTCATCAATTTTTTTACATCTGTCATTTTTTTTTTTTGATAAACTAAAACAGGTTGTAAATCGAAAAAATTTCGACCGCCGGCAAATTCCCCCCTATAATAGGGTCAAAGCACAGTTCACACTACAAGTCATGAAAACTATCCAATTAATATTCAATTTTTAACTTGTCCTTAGGAGCCCCTAAGACTGAATAGGGTTAAAAAATACCAATAATTTTGAATAATTTTAAAGCATGGCGTAAGTCGATATCATTCGTTAAACAATAATGTTTAATTTGTTCAAGACAGAATTGTCTACCTTATACTTCTAAAGATTTCAATTTCGGTTCTTTGCCATGCTTATATTTTCAAGGAAACTTTCTACAGCGTCATTCTTTGTGTATCCTTTGTCGAATAATACACAAGTCAGTAGTGGTAGTAATACTAACACTCAACAGTCCATTTAGTGACTTTGAAATTTTTGAGATTTATTTGCTTTTCCCATGATCACGTAGCTATCTTGCAAATTTTTTTTGTATATGTCAGCGGCTCCTAACATAAACAATACATACAATACATACTTGACTTGCGGTACTGAAAAAGTTACCAACCTTGTGGTAATATGACTATTGATTGATTGAATTAGCAAATGAATTAAGTATTCTTAAGACAAGCAAACTATTTAAGCTGTGTAACAACGTTTCAACTATGAAAATATATTTTGAGCTTGTTAAATGTTGTGTCTACGTAATTGCCTTACAAAGCCTATATGCACAAATGCCCTATGCACTATCTACGTGCCTTCGTGCCTTACGTGGCTAAGTGCCAAAAAGTGTGCTAAAAGTGCTAAAAGCCAAAAAACCTAAATACGAATGTTAATTAGGTTCGAGCTCGAGTAATCTGATTAATGCAATAAGTTACTGGGAGCTGAAGGTAGGCGTGGTGCTCCGCCTCAGCAATATAACTCCCTGGTCTAGCCCAATCGAAAAGGGGATAGACTCCCTCGTTGTACGGCTGCTGCCGACACTAGGCCTTTCCGACCTACTTACTCACTACTTAGTATTTCATTAAGGAAATTCTATAAACTATGGACTATTTGGTTCATATTTTGTTGTTGCTATAGTTTTGTCAAACAAAATTTACATTTATAATAAACTTTAGTTTTTTGTTAAAAAGTTCCAATGCATTTTAGTCGATTGGAATTGCAGAGGGATTTGAAGTCTTTTGTCAAAGTAATTACTTCCGTTGGAACGGCAATCAACACTATTTATGGAGGCCTACCAACCAGGATGCATTTTTTCCTATCTCTGATATGGTCTATTCTTATTAATAAAGATAAATACAAAATTGACTACATCTCCTTATTCAAGGGGTGGATATAGAAAGGCCACGCCCATCGAGAGGAAGACAGACCGTGTGCTATCCAATCTATTATTCGGAACTATAAGCAATGATCCTTGTTTTCTCGTCGAAGCTCTATATTTATTTAAAGTAAACTTATTTCTTAGACGTTTAAACCATATGCCGGCAGTCTGTTCAGTAAAACAGGTTTCCTAAAGTGTCGAAAGCTTTAAATAAGTCGATTAAGAGAGCGCCAACAATATTTCTTTTGTCATATGTCACGTCGAATATCATCTAGGCACATCGCTTAGTACTATATCCGAATTGGTTGTTGGAGAGAAAACATGATGTTCCAAATATTCTATAAATTGAAAAAACAATTTGAAGTATTTTAGATAAAGTTGGGAGAAAAAATATTGGTCTATGATTATCTTTGCTTGTGGTGATTTGTAGATTTAGGTGGTTGTTACGGTTTTCCACTCTTCTGTGATAGGCGACAAAGAGAGACTTACCAAGTACGCTATGGGTTGTGATATAGTGGTAACACTGTCTATAATATTCTAGCTTGTACATCATACACTCCAGATGCTTTGTTTATACTCAAATCCTTGAACTGGTGTTCTATGGATACCGAGCAACTTCATATACACTTTTTTCAAATTGAGTATGATTCCATAAATATTGATACAAAAATCTCTGCATCCACTTGACAACGGTTTCATTTAGAAAGGTAAAATTTTATTATGAACTGTAAAACTACTGCATAAAGTTTTATATGAACGAAGAACATAAATTTTGTCGTTTGGTTTTCTTTTTTCAAATTGAATTTCACGGCTTGCTTAGATTTCAAGGTTTGTTTTAACTAATCAGTAATATTAAACAAATGCTAAAAAACAATGAATTGGAAAAGCATGAATATTAAATAGAAATACTGGTTGGAAAATTGGCTTAATATTATTGGCTGAAATCAAAATTTTGCAACAATTGAAATTTGGTAGAAATGGTAAAACTTCGTGAAAAATTGAATTTTTCTGAAGATACGGAAATATAGCACAATTCGAGAAATTTAGATGCCGTAAAGTCACTAAGAATGCTTGAAATTATGTTGTTTTTTTCTGATTCATTTCAGGTAAGTTGAATTTGAACCAGTTAAAGACGCTGCTGGCATTATCAAACGAGTATATAATAGATTCATTGAAAACTTTCGTGATCAGTCAGGTTGGTTCGATGCTTGATGCTAATGGGGATTACTGGAAGACAATACTTCCCATATTGGAATTTTCAGACAAAAGTGGTTTCAAAGAGCTAATCAAGAAATGTAGTAGGAAAATTGCTGCTAGTTCACGTGACCTGAGTGTTTCTTACCAAACTAGTTTGAAACACATTAATTTGAGTTATTTTAAGGAACTTTCAAATTCAACTAAAATGAAATTATGCGTTGACATATTGAAAGCAAAGTATGTAGATTATGGTATGAATTTAGATTTACGTGATATTATCATATATATGTCAAACATAGAATTATGAATAAAGAAACGCTGATAGTTTCAGTGAAACCAAATTTCGTTAGCAGTAATGTTTGTTCCTTTGAGTCGTTCTCATCATTTTAACTAAAAACGTCAACGAAAATGGCGGTCCCATACGCAACACTAAACCATAATTGAAAAATTGTTAGAAAAGCTTTGATGATGTAGTAAAATAGCAATTGTTAGAAAACAATATTCAGGTATTAAGGTATTAAGGTAAGCACTGCCACTGGCCACACTGACCATTACTCTGTACGAGAATCTCCCGTGAACGGCAAAAATGAATTTTCCCGTGGCTGAAATACTTTAGAGTACGCTTTAGAGTACGGTGATATTACTATTGCACTGCATGCTTCATGTTACCTACGACCCATACCACAAGACTAGATATGGAACTATATACTTTTTGGATTAAATTGAATTTCGATTTGATTCGGTTATAATGTTTATGTAAGAAACATACTCTTAAGATAACTATTATTCTTTACAACTATTTAAAAGATCTTTTGTTATTACTGATTACGCAGTGGCCAATGGTGGTTTACAGAACAGTGAGACTGTAATACCAAATTCTAAGATATTTGATAATGCATACCTTTAGGAGGTTGAGGGCGCACAAGACATGGATTTTTCTGTCCGGTGCACAAACTGAATAAGGCTTAACACCGGACATCATAGTACCAAACAGGACCAAAATTTCACCAAAAAATACTTGACAGGCTTTATTTTAGCATTTCTTGTGTGAAATTACATAGTATGCTGTTATTTGTACCTTAATAAGTCTTAATTTAAGGAAAGTTTAACACCTCTTTGCACCGTTAGGAAATTTCTAGGATTAAGTTAGACACATTTACACTAAACATCAACGATGTTGTCTGACGTGCTGCACTTGCTATCTAACCTGATATTTTTATGGGTATCTTCTGCCTGGCACGATTACACTCAAAGGCATAGGCGAAGAAAAACAATAAAGTTCACTTTATACAAAGTGACGTAGTCACGTGATAAGTGATGTCATCCTAAAATTTTTTCGCCATTGCGCACGTTTTATTATGCTCTACTTGTGTACTAAGTTTAATGATGATAGCATCAAAAGACAAGAAAGTGAGCAATTACAACTAGGAGAAGATAAGAAACAGAAACAATAACGTACGGTTATAAATCACGATATTCAATCAATTTCATTAATTACCCATAAGAACGAGATTATCTTACCACGATAATAGACAATTTCTACCAGGCTTACACATGAAAATATTTGATAAGACTTATCAACTTTGCATAGTTACTATTCTTTGTACAAGGTGTCCACGAAAGATCCGGCCCGTGTTTTAAAATAGCTATATTTTTATAAATGTTTCTAATTTTAGCGACTTTTGTACCATTTGATTTCAGGTATCAACATTCTCAACATTAGTTGAGCTACTACATGAGAAATGTTGTCTGTTTGTATGCGCGCGTGTGTGTGCGTGTGTGTGTGTATATGTCCTTGAACTTTTGGGTAGGATAGCGAAACCAATATTGGTCCTATGACACTGAAATTTGGCACACTTATAGCTCGAATAAATATCAGGGCGTCTTTTTAATTTTTTTTAGCCAAAAACCATAAATTGTAAATAGGTATTTGTAGCAAGACTTTAAAGTAGCGAAATTTATACCTAAAATTACAGGGTATCTCAAAAATGTAGCCTATAGTAGAAATTATTAAGACAATTCATCATAAGCACCCAGAGAACAAAAAAAAAACTTTCCATACAGTAGCCTGTACCAGACTGTCGCACTGGTACGGAAAATTTGATTTCCGGCGGTACGTTGGTCTGTTACGGTTAAATCGATTTTATGATCCACTCACTCCTAGTTTTTCAAGACTGATCTTAGACGGAGAGTTATGATGTTGCTAGGAAACTGTTTTAATTAACTGAGAGATCTAAAGAATAATATTTTTAATCAAACAGTTTAAGGGTTGAAAGAGCATGAAATTTCATAGCTTTTCATATAAAGAGATCGCATTTATAACATACACTGTAAAAAAAGTATTGTTGATAAAACGTTAGCTCGTAGTACTCATATCACTAAAACATGTAATAACATTAGCTTCTTTTTGCTCATTCGAATATTTTCAATAGTAATAAGTCAGTGATTTCCAATGATCCGAACGCATCACTTAAACACTTCCCCCAACTTTAACGTGGCCGTCCACAACGTCTCTTCCCTTCGATAAATTATTAGCCAGAATAACCGGTCATTTCCAACACGTGCGTTGACGGAGATCCCCTAACACGATAATGCTGTCGTCCTTTGCACTTTCTATACAATTTCCGAGCTTTTCGTAAAATTGTTCCTTTTCCTCCTGTATTCTTTGTATTGTAGGTCCATACCGTAATTATTCTAATTTAACGCGCCGGTAAAAATAATTATTTTGACCAGCCCGCGAAAATAACAAGAGGCATAAAAATACCAAATTTTGAACACCACGAATCCGCGTTAATAATTAGAGGCAAATAAATTTATCCACGCAAAATAAGAAACATGTTTTGACTTTTCAAAAAAATAATTTACAAATTCACTAGTTATTTCTTCATCTTGTTTTTCAAATTTTTTACGTCTTTCTTTGAATCATTGTACTCTAGGTTTGTGAATTACTTCTTCGGATCCAGATAAAGTTCGTAGTGGTAAATTTTTTCAAAAATGCATGGAAACAGCGCAAGACAGTCCTAGTGCCGACGAAGATGATATTTTTGCTTAATCTTTTTATCGAAATATATTTTGACACAAGCTAGTTGAGGGAAGGATTCATTTTACTTCTCCATTCTGCAGCGCAACCAATGTTGAACTCCAGCCACTTTCTTAAAAGTCTATATTCTTTAATTTTGTTATCTTGTTCGGAATTCAAAGTGGTGTTTCTTACAGACACTTAATAATCATTAAAAGGAATATTTGACTCGTCTGTATCTTATTATTGAAGGTAAAAATTTGGACAGACTTTTAGCTATTTACTTTTATTTTCCCAAATTGAAATAGTTTTAATCTATAGTTTACACACTACACTTTCTACAGTACGCTAAAACTGGCTATAAAGTCAATTACATATACCTGTATATATACATTGTATATACCTGTAATTTCTTGGTGTCTGATTTTAACGTTTTATTTATCTTTTAAGAGGTATGAAAGTCCAATACAGGACAATGTAAACAAAATGAATTTCTTTCGTCTTGGGCATTGGAAGGTTGTTCTCTTTTGATTTAACCTTTTTCACTCATTGAAATTCATCTAATACCCTTCTATCATTAGTTTTGAAGGTTTTAGTAATAGGGAAAAAGTATGCATGTCACAGAGAACACTTTATGTTATATATTGAAAATTTTGCCACTAGTTATGGGAATATAGGGATAGACTAAAGTTACGCCATTAGTGCATTTTAATTGCAACACAAAGGGTTGCTGTAAATATAGAAAAATAGAAAATATTTTATTGATGGACTTACTGACAAAAGTGTTGAAAATTTCATGGGAACGTAGCTATAATAAAGCAATTTTAGCATAAAAAGTAAAATTTTATGAAAACAGGCTAACGTACACGGGGTCATTGAGTGCATTGATCTTCATCTTGAACAAAAATGCCCATTTTTAATAAAGAAAGTAAAATTTCAAAAGTATTCTAATATATGAGAACAAATTAAGAATTGATTTTAAAATCAAAACCAACCAATTCAGAGGAAATATTTTATTGCACAAACTCACTGGAACTCCAAATTTCTGATTTTTTAAGAAAATCATGCTATCACACTACAAAATTTCAATGACAAATCATGCTATGTGATAACTAAAAACGTCTGATGAATGAATAAAACTCATAACTTGTAATATGTAAAACATAAAGTTGTGGCGAAGTGGATTCATTCCCCTTAGCTTTTCTATTAGTTTTCCCTTTGTAACACGACCACTATTGAAGTTTAATGCAAGACTAAAAACAGCTGTCTTGTATTGTATTGCTGTAAATACCTCCCAGGAAAAACTTGAACTTTAAAAACTTTAGAAACTTTAGAAAATCTATGACAGCTATAACGTAGTCCACTCATTTTTCTATTTGTTTGTTGGAACAAAAACAAAATATACATTCGTTCAATATCGTTCAAATCCTCTACTTTTGAAGAAATAGAACAAAAAGAAGCATTAAACTTTATTCCTTC
>JAUBWS010055979.1:5389-16695 GCA_032270445.1 Darlingtonia californica
GGTAATGAAAGTTATGTAGAAGTGGTAGATTAAATTATAGAGTTAAAGTAAAGAAGATTTTTTAGACGAGGAGAGGATTTAATTTTAAATTTAGTTTAGAAAGGACTCTGTGATTAAAACTATTAATAAACTATAAAAATAAATAATAAACTAACTATAAATTTTTTTTTGTTTTTTGAATTTCCATAAGTTTAGATAAATCGCAAATTTTTGCTGAGTAGTAGTGTCAGTACTGTTTTTCTATTTTTGAAGCGAAATAATTCAGCAATAGTCGAACTAGAACCGTTACGTAACGCACGTTTTGGCAAAATTTCGAGAATCGTTATCATAGAACATTTTAAATCTGAAAAATCTAGATGCGATAAAAATGATAATTTCTCAAGGGCAATCAGAAAAAATATTCTTGAAGAATGTATGCAAAGAAATTCACACTTCGACTATAAACTTAATAAAACCCTTAAGCATACATTGAAACCGATGCAAGATCAGTATTTTTGATTGATTATTATTGGTCTATGGCTCGTTAAAATTCAACAAGAACATTAACAGATCAAGGAGATCATATTATCATCAACTCTATCGCTTCGTCTCATCTCGACGTCACATGAACATTAAAGCGACGTCTCGTGTGGGTTGAGGGAAAAATGATGATCCAGTAAATGTTTTGTGAGGACTTGTACAACACTAGTTTATTGAAAATATAAATATTTTTAAAAGAGATGTCAGGGAGGTAAAAATGGATAAGATATTGATGGAAAGTCTGTTATTTTTATCAAATGCTTAAATTTTTCACATTACTTTAATCGGAGAAAACAATGCGAGAGAGTTTTCGTGATTTTCACCAATAATGTCTTTTTTCGCAAAAAAGTTTATCTCGCAGAATATTAATATGATCAATTCGCGAAAATTAATCCACGTGAGATCTTTTGGAGGGTTGATTCACGAAAAATCAGAAAGATTTTGAACTCTCGAAAATTCTCTTGCATTGTTTTCTTTGATTAAAGAATCAAATCAAACCAAAGTTTTTTATATATTACTTTTTTCCACAAGTTTAGTGGCAAATAAGGGCAACAAAAACTAGGATTTTTTACGTGGTAAAATTACCTCAAAAATTTCAGTCCTAGCTTTGGCTTAGAGAAGGAATTTAAGAAAATGTTCTCTTTTTAATTGAAATTGCAAATGATTCAACTCTTTATGTCATTGAGACATTTCTACCCTCTCCTGATCTCTCAGTTAAAAACTTCATTTTATGAAAATTTTACGGAAGACATAATAAATGTATAAATATATAATATTAATTTCCAAAAATGTTCATCACAGCGAGAGATAAGCACTTAAAAGAGTACTTTAGGTGCTGAAACTTTCGCAAATTTCGCAAACTTTTGGTAAAAAGTTTATGTTGCGAAAGGTTTCAGTTTAGCTTATTCGTGAAATTTTATGTATGCGAAAAAATATTTTCTTTCCACTCGCAAATTAAATTTTTTGTACACAAACAGAAACAGAAAAAAAAACCCAAACATTGTTTTTTTGTATCAAGTACCTTCGTTTTGAACTTGATCATTGTATAAGATGTCTAGGGCGTTCACAATAAATTCTGCGTCAGAGATCAAATCACAGATTCAAAAGTAGTTTTTTAAAGTACTCCATTAGAAATAACATTAAAATAATCTTTAGTTTAAACTGAAATATTACTTTAATTTCTAGAAGGAATTAAAGAAAACCAAAAATTTAATAAATCACGAGGTCGTATACATAGCATGCTTAATTCTTCTTCAATTTTCAGCATATGCTTATAGGCGTCCATGCTTATAAAAAACGTGTAGAAACATTGATGATTTTTTTTGTTTTTATTTGAAAAATTCAAGAAATAATTATGAAGATCAACTTCTAGAAGAAAAGAAAAACTATTGAAAATATTAGACGCAAAGAGGTGAAAAATTACATAGTAAAATAAATATTGTCATGGTTGAACTTTTTCTTCATTTTTCATTCATTCTTTGATGAGATGAGAACTTGATCTTCGCGTTTATAATTAAACCGGTAGAGTTTCAATTCATTCGACTTATAACTCTTATTGGATAAATAATTAAAAAGCTAAAAGTAATAATAACTGATTTTAATTTTTTTCACAAATAAGAAAAATACAGTGAATTTCACAGGAAGTATAGCGAAAGTCGATATCTTTGGAAGTTATAAAATAGTGAGGAAAAATCAATGAATTGAATGAATACACTAAGAAAGGAGTGAGTTAGGCTTTTTGTTGGATGGTGTTAAAAAACAGTGTAAAAGATTCTATTGGGAGTTTCACCGGGTTTAGAGACAAATTGATCTTGCGTTGAATGAATATTAAAAAATTAGGATTTTAAATTGAGGGGATTTCGAAACTTAGTATAATTTGTGGAATATAGCATGTGTTATTTGTCTAATTCATAATTATATAATTATATTAAATATTCAAAATCCTGTAAAGTCTAAAATTGTGAAATCCTATGTTATTTGTTTTTTATCTATAAATTCCTCTTTAAATATTCCAGTTTTCTCAATAATTATTGTACAAATATAATAAAGTATTTAAATTCAATATTCGAGTCCTGTAAAATCCTTCATCAAATTGTCTTTTACTTCAAATTTTCTTCAATGGTTACTATATAAATAGACTTATTTTCAAGCTGTTTTCCTAATTTAAAAAATTGAGTGGAAGACTATGTAAAGAAAATAATATTCACAACACAAAAAAATTACCCACCCCATATATTTAATTAATGATTCACATTTTATATTCGAAAATGATTAAGGTGTTACTTTAATAATAAAATATCTAGCTCTACCCAAGATGGAAGGTAAGCTGAAAGTAGTGAGAAGATGAAAGTGTAGACAGAAGATAAAAGAGTATACAGAAAACGAAAGAGTAGACAGAAGATGAAAGAGTAGACTGAAGATCAAAGAGTATACAGAAGACGAAAGAGTATACAGAAGATGAAAGAGTAGACAGAAGATATAAGAGTAGACTGAAGATGAAAGAGTAGACAGAAGATGAAAGAGTAGACAGAAGATGAAAGAGTATACAGAAGACGAAAGAGTAGACAGAAGATGAAAGAGTATACAGAAGATGAAAGAGTATACAGAAGATGAAAGAGTATACAGAAGATGAAAGAGTAGACAGAAGATGAAAGAGTAGACAGAAGATGAAAGAGTAGACAGAAGATGAAAGAGTAGACAGAAGATGCAAAAGTAGACAGAAGATAAAAGAGCTGGCCAGATGGTAAATTGAACTCGTGGATCATCAGTCGATGACCATGTCAGTTATTCAGGGGAATTAACGTCGATATAACTTTGAGGATATGGCTCCCCAGCGGCATTGGACAAATGTCACTGCCACGTTAGATAAGGAGGCCATGATTGATAGAATGATAAAGATTTATTACTGATAGAAAAAAATAATAGAATGAAAATAGGAGACGAAATGAGAGAAGTAGGAGAAACGAAAAGTGAATAGAAGCGTAAAAACGAATTTTGAAAAGAGGTATGAAAGATGAAATAATAAGTGACATAATGGAAAACATAATCTCACCCATCCTTGCCATCAGACGAGTCTCATATGGGTTGCTACTCCACATAGCCTACTTTTGTTTACAAATCCGATAGAGGAAATATGATAGCATATGAGAGTTAGTTATGGGAATACGAGAAAAGAATGTATGGAAATGAGGTGAGAAGAAGTTAGTCGGTTTCATTTTTCAAGAAAAAGGAAAAAAGCGCCAGAAAGGCTATCAAAAGGTTTGTTAAGATTTTAATAAATTTTATATACCTTGTTTTTGCATTCTAGAAACTAAATTTCTAAATAAATCATCATAGAGAAGTGTAGCACGGGCGATACGTAAAAACCATACAGGTCCGGTATTCGAACAATGAAAAAGGGAAAGTTGTCTCTCTTGTCAAAAAGTTTATGCACGAAGATATCATCCTGGATGGTAATGTCCAACTCTAGAAATGTGGCATGAAGACCTTTATGCTCACGTTTTAGTTGGAGTTCTTCTGGATAGATATCACGGTAGCTAACTTCAAATTCACTTTGATCATGATCGATGAATCGGAAAGAGTTCATGAATTTAAATCCCCCGTAGCGATCGGTTCACGCAAGTCTAGACATGAAAACATTTTCGTAATGATACAGATAAAGATTAGCCCAGGGGGCTGGATCAATTCCCATACGAATGCCTATATTTAGGTGGAATACAAGGTTATCAAGGGTAAAGAATGATTAAGTAATTGGAAGTTTTGTTACAAACTTAATTTGTACTTTCGTGTAGCTATTGATGCCATGTTTAATACGAGAAAAGAAACATTGTTTTCCCTTAACTGTCAAAAATGTTCTGTTAGCATCTGCGGTCTTACGTCCATTAAACACGAAATCAATTAGCTCGCAAAGAATATCGAAAAGGTCATTATAAGCAAGCTTTGTGTACAGAGTACTAAAATCAAAGGTGTAAATAGAATTAGCTTTAGAAGGTTTTTGGAATTTGGAATTTTGAATTTTCAATGACCTAAAACCGATTTCTAATTTTCATAAAAAACACTCTTTCGATGGAAATTTTCAACTTGATGGTAAAGTTTGTTGAAAATCAGCGAAACCAATTGACTCAGAGGTTTTTGGGGTCCAGTACATAAAAGGTAGTGACAACTGTTTGCTAGAAGCGGACAGATTAAAAGATTTGCATAGCTCAACATTTTTACTAGTTATTGTGTCAGGTGGTAGATCACAAAGTTTGTAAGTTTCAGATACTGGATTACCCGATAGACCGAGTTCTTGAAGAAGTTGTAGAATTTAAAATCTTTTACATACAATAGAAATATTATTAGCTGCTTTGTCATTAGTAACAAGAACAAACTTCGATTTCAGATCTTGTAGTTATGTTACAACCGAAGGATCTTTAAAAATGGGATGAACAGGGCGAAAGTGTGTTTTGTTTCAAAAAAGAAATTTTATCGTTGACTTTCGAAAGAACATTATGTTTCCATGTCTGAAGATTTTCATGTATTTGACAGCTAGTTTCTCTACAAACTCAAGAAGACTATTTTCAAAAGCCATGAAAATATCTACTGTAATTGATGGTATTGGGTCCTCAAAAATTTGGACCTTTTTAACTATAGTTTACTATTTGTAATAAACCTAAGGTCTCTAGTGACGACATGTTCATGATGTTCATCACGAAAATCAGACAGGTGACATTCACAATCTGGTAAATTTTCGATTACATGTAGATTATTTTCAAGTGTGAATTTGAAATTGAATATATATAGTATTAAAAGTGCTAAACTCTTTTGCCTCAGTTGTCAGAGAGCAAGCAATAGAAAATTAATGACAAATACAAACGAGCACGGAAAACAAAACAGAACAATGGACAAAATAAAAACGGAGATATAACATAAAACGGGGTATAAAAGGTATTGACAGTAAAAACAAATGTAAGAGTAGATAAGACACTAGTAGTACGAAGAATATAATGACTTTAATGTTTAATAATAATGATAAGTATATCATTTTGATCGTTTAGATAAAAATATACCAAGAACAGGAATTAAGAAATGGATTTCCAACGTTTGCTGATCATCCTCACCTTTTCGATAATCGGACCACTTGGTATCCTCCTCAATATCATCATTATTGTCACTCTCTTCAAAAGAAAACTCTTTACAACGCGAAACTATCTCATCTACGCCAACCTCGCCGTTTGTGACGTCATCAACGCGGCCTTCGGAAGCGCGTTCGGACTATCCATCTACTCCACGGGCGAGTTTGCTTTCTGTAAATGTTTAATGGTGGTAACAGTGTTAGCTTATACGACTTCAGTCGCTGTGGTCGCCTTGTTATCCTTTGATCGCTACTTGATGCTAAGGTCGCCATTGCAATACACTCGCATTATGACGACACGGTTCACAACATTAGTACTTATGTTTATATGGCTTGTTTCGATCGTGAATGGGACGTTATTAATGAGCAGACAGGCTCTGCTACCCGTCACAGATCATATATCTGTATTAAACCGTAAGAACTGTGTAATTACGCGTTTGATCGTGCGGGAATATTTGATCGCCTGGACTTTTCTCTTGATCGTATTGCCAATGCTGACGACCATTATCGTGAACATTGCGATCTTAAACATCGCAACCACTCACTATAAACAACTGAACAGAAGCGTCCACTTTAGGTCAAACAGCACACGACACTGGAACATCAAAGCAGCGTTCACGACGGTGCGAATCGTGGCAACAAACGTGATATGCAATTTACCCTATGTCGCTGTAATTCTTGTCGAAGCAATGTGCGAATACTGTATACCGTACAAAAGGATGCGACCGTATTACGCCTTAGCGTTACTAAACTTTTGTTCAGCCGTTATAAACCCTGTTGTATATACGTTGACAAATAAAGAGCTGAAGAGGAAAGTCAAGAAAACGGTTTGGGAGATGGTAGCGTGTTTACGGGATAAGGAGTTGATATCAAATGCACCCTCATTGGGCGTCTTGTCGAAGAGATCTGAAGAATTTGTAACAATTCCAAGAAGGAAAACCTCACTGTAACAATTACAACGTCATGATTTCTGATGATAGTGGTTTCTCACAGTAATGTAATATTAATGTGGATAATTTCGAGATTATCCAAGGTTCGTCTCAATTTTATTGGAATGCTGTATCCTAACATTTTTCTCAAATCAAAAATCGAGACAAACCTCATTTTAGGATATATTTTTATCAAGATAATTTTTCTTCGGTTCAAGCATTGAAAAAGAAATTTTATTGCTAACCAGCGAAATATCAAACTCTTCAGTGTATAGACGTGTTCGTAACTTAACTAGTGACGCCATATAAATCACAAAATTTTGATCTATAGAAGGAATAGAGTAATTAAAATCTCGATAAATTCGTGTTAAAAGTATGAGTGACTAGTCAAATTAAAGAAATGTTTCCAGACGGGTAACACGAACTTCTTTCTACCCTGGAGACCTGTGTGGACACCTAGAAGCTTCACGTCCTATGGGAGCCGTCCCCAGTCGTTAGAGGGGACAGAAAAAACTGTTGAAGACATCATAAGTGGATAAATGTCGCGGTTTTCTCAGTTTTTCGGAGAAAATCACAGGATTTATCCACGAAGATTTAATATCATCATGATTTTTCCCAAAAAATGTAGGATGATATATGATGTAACTATTATCCAGGATAACCTCTTCAGTTCTTCATGAACTGCTATCAATGAGGGTCCTGCTTTCCTATAAACACCATGCAGAATTAACAGTGATTAGTGAAATTCACTACCGAATACCTCGCAAGGGATTCGAATTCGGAAGCCCCGTTCAGGGGACCAGCGCTTTGACCACTCGGCCAACGCTCCACAGGAAATGAAGAAAAACAGGAAATAATGCACATGAAACCACGAAGTTAAATCCACGTGAAATTATCACGCAAGGTAGGCGGTTAGAGTAATCAGGATTTTTCATTACTGATAGAACTATATCATACCTTGATTTATCATTGGTTCGATAGTGAACACGTGGCCAGGTTTCATAACTCCAACAGCTTTGTTTTCTAAGAAAAAAACCAAACATTCATCAATCATCACCAATGTTCCGTTTGCTTTTAAAGATGCAAAATTGAATTGAATTAATGAGTGTTATGAAAACATACGTGAGGGTTTTTACTCGGTTTTTACCGCCAAAGATGTAACTTAAGTTTGATAAAAAACACGTAAATCAGTGGATCTCATGCCGGATTACTGTTATTATCACCCATGACAACCACTTCATTTTCACCATGTCAAATTTTTTATCTTGTTTCCTTCCTAAAAACGCATACTAAAAGCTATAAGAAACTTGTCCAGATATTATGATCCATAAATGGGTTATTTTAAGAGCTTAAATCTCAAAAACTAAGCAATATCAGAGTCTAGGACCAACTTTTTTATAGAGAAACCTACTTTTTAAGTCAAAGAAGGTTAGCTAATTGCGCGACCTTACCTTTTTACAAGCCTCACGGAAAAAGGCCAGAATTAGATCTCAGATTGGGAGAAATCGCCAAATGTGGTTTTGGGTGGCTCTCAGAACTTACAGCTTTTACTTTTAAAATTAGCTTAGAAGATAAACCCGAGGAAGAGTAAAAACAAAATTTGTCGATTTCCCCCGAGCAACAAGACAAACCTTTGCAATTCATATACCTACAGATTCAAGAAAAAAAGAAACACATTAAACTTACTAGCATAGTGTGGTACACTCGGTGCGCAATGAAATAATCTAAAAAAGAAAAAAAATCCGTAAATAATTTATTCATAATACACAGGTTTCCTTTTGTCTCTTGAAAATGTTGGGACCTTTGTTATATGAATAGGAGACTCGTCCAATCTACGTTTTGCAGACTTTCTAAAATCAACTGTGCGATCTAATTCGAACTTAAATCCTTTTAGAAAATTTTAATTGTAAATGGGAATTCTTTTAATTACATTGTTGACTAGTAACAGAAATGAGGTCTAGTCACCCTTAAATAATTTTTATTTGCATTATCTCTCCAAAATCATGAAATTTAGAAAAGCAATTTTATAGCATAAATTTTGCAAAAAAATACAGACATTTACAGATTTGTTGCTGTGATTTTTTTCTTTCATATGATAAATCATGGACTCTTACGTAATTTCAAAATTTCATTTATTGGGCTAAATGAAGAGCAAAAACACCAAAAAATAATTTTTCCTCAAAGACGATCCAGAAATGTTATCGCGGAAAAAACGAGGAAGCTATTAATAATTTTTAAACAAACTGACACCCGCCTAATAAATGTCTAGAATAAAAACTGAACAAACGCGTTTGATTGAAGCTTCTTCAAGACGTTTTCACGACGTCTTCTAGCTAGATTGGTAGATCAAAGTGCATATTATAGAAAACAATGACTACCTGTGTATTCCATGACCACAGTAGGTCCTTGTAACAGAACATCCATTATCATGTGCCACCTTCTGTATGTATTTACCTAACTCTCTATACCTTACTCCTGGTTTAACTGAAAAAAAAAAAACTTTTCAATAATTCCATGCTACGCATTTGTTGCCTAGACAGGATACCTTACAACAAAACGATGCCGGACATAAGTGTTGAATATTATGTCCGAAAAATTATTTTTTTCGTGATAAATTTTCATTTCCCGAAAATATCATATTGATGGTATGATTTGCACAGTTTTATACTAGTCCATTTTTTTTCTTCTATTTTTTCCAAAAGGTATTTGTACGTCAGACGTCGTTTTGTTCCATTAATTGATACATAGGCCGGTCCCCACGTTTGGTCACGAGTATTGTAAACTGGATACAGCGTTTACAGTGTTTACAGTGGAAACGTTTCAAAAAGAGGTTGATATATGTACAGGTGGGTTGGTGATAACGTTGGTACGTAGCTGAATTAATTATGGGACGGGTGGTCGGTGCAAACAAATTTCGCTATATTTTTTACTAAAATGTGAACGTGGGCTAAAATGAAATTCAACAAAACATCAAACTTAAAATAAATGTTAATACATTCTGCATTCACAAACTTACCTTCATTAACAGCCGCCATGAGAGAATCGTAGGCTGTTTGTACTAAGAGCTTAGATTCATCACTAACCTTTCCAACGAAAAGCGTTTCGTTCAGATCAGCATGGAAACCGTCATAATAGCAGGTGATATCCACTATGGAATCAAAAAAACAAAAAAACATCATATTGACTTAAAATTCTTCTATACTACTTTGGCATTTTGTCTTTTGAAAGGAAGGAGAACTTTCTGACCCCACTCTCCCCCGCCCCCGCCCCCAAATATACCACAATAACGCTGTCAAATAACTTCTCTAAAAATCAAAATTTTGAAAAGAAAAGTTCAGATACTGCCGTACGTGTGGCTAATTTGCGACTCTTTGAACCAGCCAAATAAAATAAGGCGAGTAATTGGTCAAAACTGAAGCTATGTAAATTGTTTCTCATTCAAATGAGAAAATCTCAGGAAAGACGACTCCGGCCGACTCAACGGCCAAGAAGAAAACGTTAGACACAATTTGGCGATCCCTCTCTATGCAAAGTAATACGTGAGAGAGTGCATTTAATATCAAGAAACCACAAAACATAGGGGAATCAAAGCCAATGGTGGGCCAGATGGCAGAAAGGTTAAGCAAGCGCAGGGCTAAATTTTCACGATCTTGACGGAATTTTCAGAAAAACCGCAAAACTAAATTTTCCATCATATTTTTTTTATAAGTAAAAACGCCTGATAATGAGCCTAAAATCACGAAAAATTAAATCCACGCGAATTGTGAATTACTTGTAAACGGTGAAATTAAATCCACGCCAAATCTTATCCAAACAAGGTAGAAATTGAGGAAGACGAAGAAGACTAACGATTAACGATGTCTCCCTCTTCAAGGGGTCGTTTGTCTGGAATTCCATGACAAATAACTTCATTTACTGACCTATGAGTAAAACCGAATAAAACGAGGATGAGAATGGACGTATCACACAGAACAACATGCAAATCTTTAAAAGAGTACATTGTTTAACAAAACTGAATTTAGCACCTCATCGCTAACTCAATTTAAATCATACAGAGAGCAGAAAATTTCAATTTTACGATCAGGAATTTCTAGTAAAGAAAACTGACTTTTACAAACGAGGATTGACTTAAAGTTAAAAATTTTGCTAAAGAATTTCTATTTAAAAATGTTTCTCCAGGGAATATAATTATCATAAGCCTTCTATTCTTAGAGGTTTAGATGGAATCAACTTACGTGCAACAACTTTTAGGAAATTTATAATAATTTAATGGAGAAGGATAGCAATTTCTTTCAATCGTTGCCTAAAAAGAACAGATCATTATGAACATCATTCTAACGAATATATGTATATATAAATTTTCGCATAGATTATGATGAATAGTAAAAAAAAGTAAACCCAAGCAAAATTTTATCCAAATTGATCGCGTTTTATTGCCTCAACCCAAAAGCGTCAAATAAGTCTTTTGTACATCGTCAGTTATCGTAGTGTCATCTAGCATGCATTCATTTTTTATCACTTAATTATTTGTCATGAGGAGCTTTCGTAGATTAAAAAAAACGATATACCTGATGAACTATTCTATCAATTTCATCTGTTGTTACTCCAGGCTTGACTGCTCTTGCACCAGCATCCAGACATTCACGCGCAAGCTAGAAAAGAACTGAAAGTTCTGAAAAAATATATCTTATTTAGGGAGAAATTTTAGCAGGTATATACAGAGATTTTGAAAGATTGATGATATG
>JAUBWS010055990.1:0-16693 GCA_032270445.1 Darlingtonia californica
TATGTCGGAATTGATACTTTACATGGAAATATAACTATGCTGAAGATGATGAGCTTATTGAAAATTTCTCACGCGTATACGCAGTAGAAAAAACGTTACTATTTCGGTAGTCTTACTGCCGATGAATTATTTTCGGTCGTTATTATGTGTCGCAATCGACACTATGCAAATAAAAAGACATGGCTGTGCCATGATTAAAACTGATCATTGCAGTAGTGAGTCTTTGCTGTGCCGGTAAAAAATTGCTATTATCTTGATAACATTTTATTAATTTAAGTTAAGACGATCTCATTCTTATAAATAAGGAACAAAATTGATTGAACATCGATATTCATAGTGGCAACGTAATTGCTTTTGTTTCTCATCGCTCTCCCGTTTGTAAACTGCTGATCGTTTCAAACGAAAAAATTTTGTCATTTAGAGACATTGATTCCAAATATGGGCTTGAAGGCGGTCATTCACCAGTGTTTCACACTGACCTAGTTGTATTCACGGTTTAATTTGGTATCTTTCTTGTATACGCTTGTTTATTGATAATGCATAGTGAATAATTGAGTAAAATGAATAATCTTAATTACAATCATAAACCAGGCATGTGATCATTTTAGGCTTAGGTTCTGTTCGACTGGCTAAGGCGTGAGTGGGCTAGTAAAATTTGGCAAAAATATTACAAAGCTGATCCATATAAAAATATTTTCGAAATCTTGTGTCATCTAATGCTCTAGAAATCAAGTTTCTTCTTAATGTGGCTCAGTAGTAATTTAGACTTTCCTTCATAAGAAGGTACAAATGTTTTGATGACTTTATACAATATATTTTCTAGCCCTATTGTGCCTATAAGCTAACAGCACCCAACTCCCCCACTTTGGAGGGAGCATTGTCATCGAACCAAGGCATCAGCCACGATCCCCTCGAGGTTATAGAAAGCAAATATTATAATTTATATCTTAAATATTTTCCCCATACTTTTTCTTCGCTTTTGATCTATCTTGGTGTTATTGAATCAATATTGACTATGTATTGATCAAAGATGATCTTCCGGTCAGTCCGTTAAATTTTCTACTGCGTTGCTTCGGTCTCATTCGAATGTCCATTTGATTCAAGCATTGATCGATGTTCTCCGGTAGTTGTTAACATGAGAAAGAATTTGAGAAATTAATAAATGAGAAAATTAGGAGTGTCATAAAGGTTAAGTTTAATTAGTTATAAACGAATGCAAGCGAGTACTCTTCCATACATAACGCCTTGTTTTAAAATACCCCCCCCCCCCCTAGTACTAGCATTGTCAAGTAATCCTAGTAAATGTAGGTTTAACAAATTTTTGTAAAATACTTTTTACTGTTGAGTAATTATATCCATTTAGAACTGCCAACTGTTCCCAGTATCAGGTTCATTGGACACACAAGTCAATCCAATAACATCCTCATTAGGCTGAATGAATACAACGACAAGGATATCGATTATATCACCACATTCAAAATTGCTGACAAAGATGGTAACAAAACTGCTAATGATATCAAACTATTTCAACAAGTTCAAGCTGTCATTGGTGACAGTCAATTACAAAACGGAATGCAGTACTTTATAACAATCGTATCTTCAAATTATCTCGGGAAAAGTCCACATCCGTTACATGTGAATTATACGATTCCAAGAATGGGTACGTTGATAGAGACTTAAAACCTGACAAAATTTCACGCTGATATAAATTTGCGACTGGAATGTAATATTAAGTATTTTTTGTTCATTTACCTAGGTCCGTTAGAAAAAATACAATTTTCGAACAATTTCTACTTTTCTTAATTCGATGGAAAACGCAGTATCCAAGGTGTTTGTAAAAAATCGGGAAAACAAAAATTTGTCGGCTCTATGACAATATGCCTTTTCCATAACAAACCATTTTTAGGATATGTACATACTTTCGTATTTTCAGTACATATTTTCATAATTTCAATAATGCTATTATATTTTAGCAACAACACCAACTGTTTCTAAAAGTAAGTACACCTTTTTTGTTTTCACGTTTTCTGCTCTGAATACATGTTATTTTTTTGTTA
This sequence comes from Darlingtonia californica, assembly GCA_032270445.1. Lineage (NCBI taxonomy): Eukaryota > Viridiplantae > Streptophyta > Magnoliopsida > Ericales > Sarraceniaceae > Darlingtonia > Darlingtonia californica. The sequence continues at coordinate 2,058 of JAUBWS010055990.1, forward strand.
GAAGAATTAGATTGTTATATAGGGTTTCATGTTCCAGGCAAAGGCATTTACAACAAAAGAAATATACGAATATTCCTCAGCCTTACCAGAGACGTCAAAACTTTTTTTCCTATACGGTCGGAAGTGTTTTGGTCGAAAGTATAAGTTGTAATCATTATTTGATACTTAAATAATACTCTTAAAGTGTTAGTAGTACTCGTTACACCACTGAACCCATTTATTTTGTTATTTGAAGTGATGTTTATAAAGTTAGTTTTGGATCCGTAATAATAAAATAAAAACATCATAAGAAACATATCCGACAAACATTTGAAGCAAATGATGGCCGAACAACCAAACAGATCGATCACCTTTTCGTATCAAGAAGAGACCGCTCAACTGTACACAGTTAATCATCGTGAAGCTGACATCCTAAAAGATCACAAGCTAGTAGTTGCAAAGCTTAAACCCCATCTAAAAGTAAAAAGATCGTCCAAATGTGAACCGATGAGAAACCTCAAGGTACTTAAAGAACAATGCGTACTTGAACAGTTTGATATTATCAAGCTTTCCAGCTGATTCCCTGTACTTTCTGACTTAAATAATGACAATGGTGTAGAATCTGCATGGAATGAAATGAATAGTGCAATAAAAGATATTGTTAAGAAAGTTTGTCCGAAAAAGACTTTTAAGTCAAAAAATGGGTATTTTCTGCACGATGATGATGATGATAGTCCCTCCGTGATATCGTCGGAATGGGCCTATCCTACGAGAAGATAGGAAATTAGAGCGCTTACCAGTCACTACAGGCCCCATGTTCGCGACATAATTGGACCTTGGTATATAGCAAGTCTATCATCTACACGGGAGAACAATTGACTTTCGCAGGCGTAGATTTTTAACGATATACTTACATACCGTAGTGCCAGCCTACCTCGCGAAACACCTACAAGGGAGCCATGTGGAATTTAACAGCACGGCAATTTTCGCTACCGATAGATGCATGGTGTGAGGCTCGAACTGGGAACCTTGCGATTCGCAGCTGCGACCTTTAACCACTCGGCCACGGCTCCACAAATGAAGTGTATTTTCTGCACGAATTCTCAATAATGTACAGAATCGCACAACTACTAGAAACAACAATCAAAAACGGTATGTTCAAAGTGGAATCAAACCTTATTGAGCATGAAGAAAACTGGTGGATATCAAAAGCTTCGACAATGGAAGAAGCCCCGCCTTAAAGGGAGAAAAACTGAAAACCCTTATTCAAAACCATAAATGAAGTGTCAGGACAGACTAGATTGAAAATGCCAGCAATATTAGAGGATGAAAACGACCGTCTTTTGAAAACTGCTGTAGATCGTCTTAAAGACTGGACACGATATTTTAGCAACTTCTATAACCGACCAGATCCCACCGAACATAACCAAGATCTTGACAAAAACGGTTCCTATCACACCTGATACTGAAATATCTATTGAAGTACTAAGAAATAATGAAATTAAAAAAGCTATCAACAAGCTGAAAAATCACCTGGTGTGTGTGAGATTCCGCCTAAAGCACTTAAATCTCTACAAGGTGATGACTGGAAAGATTCTCACAATTGTTAAAGTATATGTGGCATCAAAAGACCGTGCCAAAAGATTTCATAGATGGTATTATTGTACCTGTATTCAAAAAGCTTGATTCAAATTGCTTAAGTGACTACTACGAAAAACTCGGGTTTAGAAACGGAAAAGAATGTATTGACCAGATCTTTAGTATAATGTCTTCAAAAGAGAATGAGACATGGCAAATCTACTGTCATTACCTCATTGACTTTGCTGCTGCATTTGATAGTGTTTATAAAAGCTCAATGTGGAAAATCCTCTGAAGATGTGGTATCATTTCAAACACACATAATCGACAGTATGTATACTGTAAATAATCATTAATATGTATACTAATGCAACCTCTATCATCCAAACTGAAAATAGTAAATATGAAGCCTTTGTTATATCCTCAGGTGTACGACAAGGCGATATAATCTTACCCGTACCTTTCAACCTTGTACTACATCATTTTTAAGTCAATACAGGAAGATGATGGTGTAACAGTTGCTGAAAACCTTGTTGCTTCAGACTTTGATTATGCTGATGACTTTGTCACTAGGTCCTAAATTAAGCCAGTAAGACCAAAGCTTTCGCAATTCATGCACCTAAACCGTCACTATATGTGTATGGGGAAAAAATAAAAGTTGTCAAAAATTCCTCTATTTGAGATCGGCCATATCTGCAAGCTGTAACACCTGCAAAAGACGTTACCAATAGAATTTCAAAGGTTTCAGCAGTATTTAGCCGACTAAGGAAAGGTCTCTGGTCTAAAAATAATATCTCCATCGCAACAAAGATGAAGGAGGAAAGGTCTGTGGTCTAAAAATAATATTTCCATCGCAACAAAGATGAAGGAGGAAAGGTCTCTGGTCTAAAAATAATATCTCCATCGCAACAAAGATGAAGGAGGAAAGGTCTCTGATCCAAAAATAATATCTCCATCGCAACAAAGATGAAGGTTTAAAGATCAGCTGTGCTCCCACCCTTCTATAAGCATCAGAAACATGGTGTATGTCAAAAGCTGATACAGAAAGACTTTTCCAAATGGCTTGTCTACCATATATAGCAGGAATCAGTCTGAAATTGCACACTCGTAACACCATTATTCACGAAATGAATTATTGTAATCAACCAAGTATTGGCGTCTTCACAAGGAAGAATTATGACACGTTGTCCAAATGAATAATGAATCCTCTTGTAAAAATGCATGTACCAGACCAAATGATTGGAAATTCATACCAAAGGCACCATAGAAAACGTGAGAAAAGATGACGGGCAATAAGATTGTATTGAGACCGTACGATCCTGATATGCAATCTAGCCAGTAGCTGACAAAGATGAAGAGAAATCGTTTTGTTGCTGGGACAGACGACAACTGTCTAAACAAGCATACCTTAAGTACAAATACATGTACAAATAAGTTTCTAAATATTTCCGACCATCAAAGATACTTCCGACCAGGTTCCCAAAAAAATTATTGGATAAAAAAGCATTGAAATTATGCAAATTCAGTCAGCGTGTTTTGAGAAAAACCAATTTTCATGATTTTTGTTGACATCATCTAAAAGATTCAAGTTGTGTTAGTTCATGTGAAACTTCTTAAATAGAGTAAACGTTTTGCAAGGTTTCTTGACGCAGGAAATCTTTTCAGAATGGGCGAAGTTTGTTCGTTATTTCATATCAGAACTCTCAAAATTTGACCTTACCATAATATAAGTGAAGAAATTTGCGCCACCCACTTTTGTTTTCGACACTTTTTGGACTGAATGTAACTCGCCTGAGCGATGTTTGAAGATGCTATCCTTATTAAAAATGAATCGTTGATACTATAGGAATTATTCGTTATCATTTTCCCTATTTCAGTTGACACCAAAATGAGTGGCGGTGCCATCGCGGGAATCGTGCTGTCTTGTTTATTTGTCGTCTTTGCTGCAATTGTTGGTCTCGTGAAAGGATGTAATCGCACACCATCAGAATCAGAACCACTGTTAAAAAATAAGTAACCAATTATAATAATCAAGTAGGTGACCAAATCACTTTTAATTTCCAAAAGTTCACCGTTTTATTTCCTAGGTGGTTCTGAAATGAATTCAATAAACAACCATTTCTATCGGCATGAAGTATTGTGACTGTTGTAATAGGCCTTCTCCGAGATTTATTTTATGAAGTCTACATCTTGTTGCCAGTCAACCAAAGTCATAGCAACCGACAATGAAATCGAATCATTCAAATAAGATATTGCTATAGTATTTCCCTAGGGAGTTTGTTGTCAAGACAATATTTCAATAGAAATGAGGTTTGATTTCTAAAAAGTTTTATGCACCAAATTCAATTCTCGTCAAGCTATTTAATTGCATGAAAATTTATCGACACCAAAATAAAATAAATGTGGTGTGAAACTCTAACTTAAGTTAAACCAAATTAAATAAATCAAAATTCTTAAAATATGATCTATTTATACATATGTGACGGTCTACGGGAAAAGGAGCATAAAGCTAACCATAATTTACTTGTTTGCCTCTCAAAATCATGAAAAACGTATGTGGAGAAGTGCATTTCTATTAATTAGAAATGACCTCCTCCACAGACGTTTTTTCATGATTTTGCTAGTGGGTGGAGTATGATCGCGATAAAAATGACCATGTCCCCTTTTCCCGTGGATTGTCACATATGCTGTTCCAAGGACGATCAACGAGGTAGGTTTCTTCGTCCTTTGTCCATGCTCCAAAGTCTTATTCATTCCAAAAATATCTAACTTGATAGATTGTAAGTTACATCACTTGATAACTTAAATCAAATCCAATCGATATATAAAATGTATAAAAATCGTTAAAGTTCGACAAGTATAGTGTTTTAAAATAAGGCCTGAATTTGTTTAGATGACACACCGTATTTTTGAGCAATGATTAAGTTATTGACAAAGTTTGCTATGAAAATTTGATGTCACTTTAGATAGTTGGCTATCTAGAATGTTTTTTCTGGGACATACTGTTTATGGTTTAATGAAACACAAACTAAAAAGTAATCATTCATTACACGTAGGATGTCACTAAGAAGACCTGATTGAATCATTTTTTTCGTTGTTAGAGGAACAACCGCGGAAGGGATATTTTTTGCTAGCGGGCTAGCGCAGAAATGGAAGTAAACTTGTAAGATTTTCTTCATTTTGACTGCTTTGCTTTCATAGGATATGAAAATTTACAATGTTTACAAGATGTTCAGAGGTGTGAAAAATTGTGCAGAATTTACTGGAAGTTTTCCAACCAAAGCTCGCATGGAATAAACTTCATATGTACATTAAAAGAAATGCCATACTTTACAGATAGTAGAAATTGCTGGACAAGGTTGAATAATTGTGCTTATTACAAGTTATAGACAAAAAACTGGTTTATGACGTCATTTATGAGATGTTTTGGCAAATATAATAGTGTCAGTAGTATCTAGTTTAGTCTATCAAGGGTATAAATATCCCTATAGACTGGACAAAACCTCCCGTAGTGGAGGTTTACTAGTTTATGTAAATGTAGACATTCCATCTCGTCTTTTAAAACGTTCTACCATTCCAGTGAACTTCCAAATCATTCCTATTGAACTTAATCTACGAAAACAGAAATGTTTTATTGTATCGATCTATATCAGGAATTTTTAACATGTCTATCCAATGTTTTAGATTTTTATTCTAATTATGATCGTGCTATATTGTAATTGGTGACTTTAATTGTGATCCTGAGGGCAGAGAGTTATCTGGGTTTTTGGCAAATCATATGCCTTTCAACCACATGTTTTCTAAAACATGCTAGAAGTCTAGCAGAGGCACTTGCATTGATTTAATATTATCTAATCAAAAACACTCTTTGTTTAACACGAATACTTTTGAAACTGGATTCAGTGATCACCATCAGTTAATATATACGATACTTAAGACAACCTATGAGAAATTACCTCTCAGGATAATATCTCGTAGGTCACACAAATTCTTTGATCAAGATCTTTTTTATCGTGATTTGTATCATACTTTATCTAATACGCATATAAACAGTTATGATGATTTCGAAAAATTATTCATCGTAGTTCTAGATGGATATGCACCTGTTAAATCTATAGTGGTTAGGGGAAACCATAAACCTCATGTGAATCAAAACTTGCGTAAGGCAATTATGACCCGCTCACGTCTCAAATCTATTGCTAATAAAACGGGCTCCACCCAAGATCTGCAAGCTTATAAGAAACAAAGAAATTATGTTGTTAAGCTAAATCGTAATTTAAAGAAGGATCTATTTAATAGTTTAGATGTGAAAACCCAAACTGGCAACAAACACTTTTGGAAATTAGTTAAGCCATTCTTTAACACCAAATCTGAATCAAATAAAAAGATCCTCTTGATTGAGCAGGATAACATAGTTTCAAATGACACTGATATTTCCCATCTGTTTAATTCCTATTTTAATAGCATAACTCTGAATCTGAACCTCCAAAGCTGGCAAGTTGATTCGCCAAATATACAAGTGGACCCTGTCTTAAATGCGGTATCAAAGTTTGAAAACCACCCTAGTATCATTCAAATCAAATCTAGGTTTGAATGCAAACACCCTTTTTATTTCAGCCCCACAACCAGTGATGAGGTTCAGAAACTGATTATGCAACTTGATAATGGAAAAAAGACAGGTGGAAATATCCCTGTCAAGTTACTTAAGGCGAATGCAGATATTTGTAGTCCTGTCCTTGCACACTGCTTTAACCAAGCTATTACCAACAACAAGTTTCCTTCAAGTCTTAAATTGGCTGACATTATTCCTATCCACAAAAAGGCTAAAACCACCCTGAAATCAAACTACCGTCCTATTAGCTTGCTTCCTACAGTTTCTAAAATATTTGAGAAAGTCATCTTTTCTCAAATAAATACCTTTTTTCCAAGATAAGTTCGATTCCATGCTTTGTGGTTTTAGAAAGGGTTACAGCACCCAACACGCTCTGCTAAATCTAATCCAAAACTGGCAACGTTACTTGGACAAAGAAGAAATTGTTGGGACATTACTAATGGACCTATCTAAAGCGTATGACAGCATTCCGCATGACTTGCTTATAGTTAACTTGAAGCTTATCGTTTCAGTTGCGAAAGTCTAAACTTGATTTACAGCTACTTGTCAAATCGGAAACATCGAATTAAAGTTGTTGATAGTTTTAGCAGTTGGTTATTGTCTATTATCGGTGTTCCTTAAGGCTCAATACTAGGACCTATATTATTTAATATATTTCTGAACGATATTTTCTTTTTTATAACAGTTACAATGATTTGTAACTTTGCTGATGATAACACACTGTATGCTTTTGGAATATCTCTGGAAAGTGTATTCACAAAGTTAAAATGCGATACTTATAATATCTTAGACTGGTTTAAATCTTATTCTATGGCGGCTAACCCAGAAAAGTTCCAGCTCATGTTCTTAGGTGTTATCAACAATAATGATATCTCATTTGATTTTTCTGGAGTTACTATTTTTGGATCGAATTCTGTCAAGTTGCTTGGCATAAGCTATCCTTCTCTAAACATATCGAGGCACTTTGTTGCCAGGCGTTACAAAAAACTAAAGCCCTTCTTCGCATCAGAAGCCTATTAACATTTGACAAAGCCTCGTCGCTATTCCAAGCTTATGTGCCGATGTGCTTTATAGCTTCTTATATTGCCCAATCTTGTGGAAGTTTTGTAATAGGTCGAGTTATAATTTATTAAACAAAGTCTATTATCGTGCTCTATGTGCATCATATTTTCGATATAATTTAGATTCTTGTGAAATATTACATGGAAGTTTTAGTATTCATTAGACATTTGCAAATACTGATGACAGAGGTTTTCAATTCTATTCATAAATTAAATCCAGAATTTACGTGGGATCTTTTTCAAACAAAAACCTCTCAGTACAATTTAAGATCTGTGAAACTACTAAACCTTCCAAGCACCAAGACTAGATCTTACGGTTTGAACTCTATTATATTTAGAGCAAGTATTCTCTGGAATTCTCTGCCAAATGAACTTAAATCCTGCAGGCATTTAAAGGAGTTCACTCAAAAGATTAAATCTTGGGATGGTAGTAAAAATACATGTCAAAATTGTCGAAATTTTTAATCTTAATCTTTTTTAAATAGTTTTTTATAGTGTTATGTTGGTCTAAATTAGCACATTGTAGCTATGTTTTTTAACCAACGTTAAATAAATAAATAAATAAAAAAAATAAAACATATCAAACATTATATGCACATATTACTGATTTGTTTTTTTGATTTTGTAATTGTAATTCTGTTTCTATGCGTGCATATTGGTTTTACAAGCAACTGTCAAGCTGTGTATTAATTCAACTTAGTATTCTAAAGAAAGGTTCTTCTTCAAGGTTTCAAATTAGGTGCCAATTAATTATGTATAAATCACGTATATAAAATATCTTGTGAATATGTTGTTCAGTACAGTAATCCACATTAATGAAAATATCAAAATATAAAACTGTCTTGATATGAAAGTAAAAATAAGTGAAGACTGTTTTTGGTAAAACTTTCAGTTAAAACAAACTTTAGCAATATTGACACTTTCAGAGTGCCTAGCGTTACGTAGGTCTTTCGAAAATCTGAGACTGAAGTAAAGACTCGATTTGAATGAGATAAACAAATTAAATTAGGTATCAAATACTTATACATCAAAAGCATTTCAAAAGATTCAACTTTCTGAGTTTAACGCCAGCGCGAAATAAATTCATTTCGTAAAATCATTATTCCTACTTTGAGTTTATTATACATCTTTTTATCTGAAGAATATACTTGGTTTCCAGTACGCGTCGCGCGCTTATGTACGAGATGTGTACAGTTCTACGCTTCACGTGGACTTTGAACTATGTACAGGGGTCTAAGCAGTTAAGCTATGATTTTGAATAAGGGGTTTTAAGGTGATATCTATGCAGGGAAAAATTAATATACAAAAAATCAAATTATGGTGAATGTACTTTATTTAATTGTTTTTCATCATGGAACCAAGTGCACATACATATATATATTGTACTGAAACTGTTTTTATATTTGATATTATTTTTTCCCCACCCCTTGTCTGGCATTAGAGAGCTTCATTGATAATTAAAATACCATTATTCTTGTGTGTCGAGCATAACAAAACTACACGATTTGAATACAGCGGTTTATTGCATATTTAAAAGACCTCAAAAGATCACCAATATGCAGAACGTATTTAAACTATTTTTACTATACTAACACTATACTATACTAACACTGAAATCATATTTTCCTAGGAGAAGTGAAACCGACATTATTGTTATAGATTATAAGATTTATGATTTGTTGATTGGCTAATATATGTAGTTTAGTTGAAGAAACACCATCTGACATATAGTCTACTCGGTAGACCAGTTTGGAATTCGAGGCTCTAAACTGGGTCTACTTCCAGAGTATATTTAGAAGGGTAGCAAAGTATGATAATAGTAGGAAAGTGCTATCTTGTATTTGCAGACGATTAAAGTTCTCCGTATCAGGTGAGTCAAAAAATGTTGAAATATTTGAGCGAATATTGTGAGGTATCAAAGAATATTTTTAATTCTAAGCTAATTTAAATTTTGGTAAATCATACTACGAATTTCATTCAGTAGATCAAAAGTCTTAAACTTATGAAGAGGTTTTAGAAAAGCTAAAAAGACAACAAGAATGAGAAGCAAATTTGACAATAAAACCGCTTTTATTTCTCAGATAGAAAAGATATATATCATGGCATGGTTCATTGTGTCAGTGAGTCTTTCCAAGTAAACAGAATTACATTTTCTGATGAACAAATTGTTGCATGTTTTTAAAAACTATTTCAGTGAAAAAGTTAATAATTTGATAGAAATGAAGCTCCTATTTGTTAGTCAAAATGAAAATTGTTGTTTTGATAGTCGAAGACGCTGATTTTGAGAAATAAGGACAAGCGTATTGTGTATATTCTGCGCTAACCTTATCTTAAGGTGTTTATCTTGATCTCAAAATGATTAACAGAGTGGTTTAGCTTACTATAACAAGCATTGCGTTTGTGAATGCATAAATCTTCTTGCAGAACAAGGATCAAATTTACCGACAATCTAGATCATTTTCCAACAATCTAGAGACTTCTAGATGTTGAAAATTTTTCCGGCCCCTTGGCCCAAACCATAGGCCTGCGGGTGACAGGAATTCAACTCCAACCTGAGATTCGCGAACCATCACAAATTTCCTGGATCCGCCCCTGGTTATCCATGACAGATTTGGTGAAATCTGGATGTCCTTGTACTGATAAAATTGATTCCCCATATCTCATTATTTCATATTTGCAAGATTTAGATTTTCCAAGGACAATGGCATTAGATGGTAACTTAATAACACATTCACCGTGACCCTCTGTTAGTTTGAACACATCACAGCTTCAAATATCTTTTTGTAAAGATCTGTTTGTTGCATCTCCTTATTGACATATATATTTTCCGTCCCAACTAGAATGTTCACTAATGGATGTATTCCTACAACACCACCAAAAGCTTTAGGAAACAGTTAATGACCAAAATATATACCAAATACTTTTGGTGTAGACGTTTCATTCTCATGCAGCTTTTTAACTAATTATATCAGCTCTTTAATCCAATCTTCATCTTCGTCGACCATATTGATCTTGGCTTGATCCAGGGATTATAAATCCAACATTCTCATTCACATTTATTTGTTCAAGTATTTCTGGATGATTTACAACAATAAAATGTTCATATTCCAGTTTCTCATTTTCGGAATTTTTATATTTATCCAAAAGGATTTTACAATGATTTTCCCAGAAGCATTTTGGTCCTCCCTCAAAATCAGCGTCTTCGAGTATCAAAACAACAATTTTCTTTTTGACATCTGTAAACATGACGAATAATTAAATGAATCTCATGGTGTCAAAACCAATTTCAAGTTGACAGTTTATAACATGACGTTATGACGCTAAAATTCAGTCGTAATCCTGCATTTATGTCCACTATGTGCTAAAAAGCAACTGCAAATGCTTGAATCATTTGCATGATAAAAAAGATCTACTTGTGGAGCGGTGGCGCAGTGGTATAGTCAGGCGTGCTATTATACACAATTGCTAGTTTGATCCCCGCTCCTGTCATGTTGAGTTGCTCTGACTTAAAATCAGTCACCCTAACTTCTAGCTGGTCTGATTTAGTGAGGACTGTTACTCGACCGATTTTCTCGTCTGGACGCAAATTTGATATGATAGATATCTGTGTGCGGACCCTACTGGAAAAAACCAATCAGCCGTCAAGCGGGCCTGGGTTAGTGAGGCTATCAACAATAACTATAATTCTCTTTACTCAGTACTCGATGTTGAGCTGGCTGTCTGCATCAACTTTGTCGGCTGAATTTTCTTCGCAGATAAATACCTCAGTCTTGACTGTCAGTTAAACAGTCTTTCAATGATGAAAAATAGAACAATCACGCACTTGATCATATGTAAACATAAATTTTTGATTTCAATGACGGGTGTGTGATTTAATGAATGAATGAGCTATTGGCTACCAAATATTAGGATGACTGACACCCAAGATCACGACCTTGATATGAATAAAGCACCCTGCCACAGAGGAAAATGCAAGAAAGGAAGAACTGGTAGGTGGTACGGTAATGTGATGGATTGAAGCAATGTGGAGTAGTAGAATTTCAAAATGACAATCAATGAGACTAAGGGTGCATGAAAGTGAAACAATTTAATAGTACCCACTGTTATACTGTTTAAATTTATGGGAATGTGAGGAAATAAATCAGTTTTTATATTGCAATGATCGATAGTAATAATACATAGTAGAGTAGAATAGACTATAACTTCCCATCGTATTTGGGGATGGTTGGTTATTACATAAGCCCTTTCTTAGTTAGTGGAAGTATCCTATTTCCGGGCATGTCCCGTTATGGCATTCAGGGTCGTCACTTCGTGCACGATATATTACATTTAAGTTAATTCTGGGCGTGCCCTTGTTATGGCATTTTAGGTTAGTTCCGGGCATGTCCCCGTCATGACATTCAGGTTCGTCATTGCTTTTAGGTTCCTTCCCGGCGTGCTCTCAATTTGGCATTTGAGGTTATTTCCGGGTACGTTCCCGTTATAGCGTTGAGGCTCATTGTGCAGCAAGCCATCCCCAACGGTGCCCCAAAACCCGTACGATTGCAAACTTTGACATCTATTTTCCATATGTTTCCATCAATTTATCTTGTTTAGAATACACCTAATTTCACGTCACAAATGTCTTGTTTATTCGCGTCCCTCGGTTTATTGTCTCAATTCGGTCCACAATATTCGCTTTGATTCCTATGGTCGTCTGATGTATTTATAGCAATTAATAACAGTACAGTTTCCAGGAAAGCAGAAAAGCAGTACATCTTCAACAATAGAAACACAAAAGATTTATTATATAACTATCAATGAACTATTGCGAACGTTTAGCTTATATGTGACAGTAAACTCTAACGCTTTCATGATCAACGGACAATTTTTTTCTAGAGTTTTGCCGTAAAAATCATCAGTTTGCTGTTAAGTTTGTAAGTTTGCTGTCACATGTAAGCCAACGTTCGCAGATGTCGCAGAATTATCCTAAGATATATCAACTTCTATGTCGTAACACAGCGCAAGGACACATTATTTTAATTTAGGCGGAAAAAAACGTTAGCTTTCTGTTACAGCGTTAGAGTCAACTGCCAGAGGTAAGCCAATGTTCGCAAAGGTTTTTCACCCCGGAAATTCCGATTTCCCGATAATTTACCGTGAGAGAGTAAGATCGGTTTTTAAGGAAAGAAATGCGAGAAATACGTTAGTTATAAAATTTGTGGCTAAGGGAATGTTTCTACAGATATTTTGAAATTCACTACAATATTTTGAACGTTCACAACTGCGAACATTGCGAACCCCTGGATCCGCCCCTGGACTGTTTTCATCACAGAGTGGTTGGCCAATTTTTTGTTGACTTTGTCTTTTAATGGAGAATTCTGGACCATATATTTCATCAAATTATTAATAGTATGTTGACGCATTTTTGGATTCTTGTACCAAGCTTTATCGGAAACAGGAGGATGGATAACAGACAGATAACAGGATCCAGACGATCGGAGTTGAATCGGACGTTTTGATAAATACAACTTGAAGAGGTTGATCGGACAACGATTTGTTTTTTGAAGTAAACATTTTGGGGATCACGAGAAAATATTTTTCATGCAAACCATTTTGGCGACACTTATTCATTCTTATTATCATCTTTTCTTAAACAAAGTGTTCAATTTTCATTGAATGATGTTCTGAAGTTTTTTTTTTCAAACTTGTCTATTTCTTCTTGAACGCATTGTAACTTGCTCTCAAGGTTCCTTTTCTCACCATCAAGTCGTTGAACTTCATCTTGTCGACATTTCACTGTTTTGAAGAGGTTGATCGGACAACGATTTGTTTTTTGTAGTAAAAATTTTGGGGATCACGAGAATTGAAAAGTGTTCAATTTTCATTGAATGATGTTCTTGACGACCACGTAGCCCTATATTTGTTGAGATAAGAGCCTCCAAATTGTGTTAATTAAGGACATTGGTGTTTTTCATCCCGGCTGACCACAATTCCACAAAATTTCTTCTTCAATTTTAGTCAAGCTGAATGCTCTATTTGGGCGTCTGCTTCTTCCATTTGCACATAGGATTCGTTCTTTCCCTTCAAGAAATTATTGTAAAGTAGAGAATTCATGATCTTTGATTATTGACAATTTTTAGTTTTTCTTTTTAAGGTTTCGATGCCAGCCTACATTTCTCTTTTTGATGTTAGCATAAAATTTCTGGAGAAGTTCGTCCAAATCATTGGGTGAAAGCAGCTCGATTTGGTCGGTGCATTTCGTTCCTTAGCTCAAGTTTGATACGTATTCATCCATTGGTTGGTGGCGCTGGTTGTGTTGCCAATTTTCTTATTTTTCTATTAACTTTTGTATCATTATTAGAAACAGCAAAACGATTAGTTTTTCAAATATACAATATATCAAAAAAATAATTTTTATATCAGAGTCATTTAAAACTCTTGTCTTACAAAGTAAATCTTTTTGAACAATATTTTTTCATTATTTTAATGAAAAACAACTTTTTCTATGTATGTTGATGTAAGGCACATGTCAAAGTCGCAGGTTCCATCGTAATTGACATAACAAAACTCGAGTTTTGATAACTTTTGATACTGATATTTAATAACATTTCCCACTGAAGTTGTTTTTTATATTTTAACAACTTCAAAAAAAACTGAACATTTTGATGATGTCACCAACATTTTTGCAAATAATTCATTTTTTCACTATCGGTCTCATGTATCCATGGTCTAACGTATCAAGGTAAAATACAAAATAATCAAATTATCAAATTTCATCTAATCTTTTTGATGTCGTTCTTTTCTAAACTCATGAAAAAACTTTATTGAGCAATTTTCTGATTTTCTGCCACCGGGTACGATATAATCAAACTTGTGTCCTCCAGACGCAAGGGTTAAACACAAAAACCAAAATGTGATGTATTTGGTCATTGTAGAGTACCATAAACCTATTTAACTTAGATTCGAGACTCCAATGTTGAATTCATAAAATCAAAACATTTTGTTCTATCGCACAATAATTTTGTTACACATTACCTAAGTACAATAATAACCATTTCGTGAATTTGGCAAACTAAACGGTGATTATTGTAATTGTTAGGTGGCTTAGCGTTAGCGAGGCAGGCCTTAGATGTTTTTTTACTATTTTATCCCTTAAACATCTTAAATATCTTTTTATAGTACAAGTAGTCCCGTCGTCAAGACCTCTGAGCCAATGGCATACTGTAAAAGGTCCAGTAGCACTACCCGATGTTAAAATATTAAAAAAAAATGACAAACAGCGCTTGGGATTAAACTTGTCTACTTATGAAAATATTCAAGATAAATCATATGCAATAAAAATTAAAATTATTAAATGGAAAAGTTTTTTACGATTAACATAGGTTAGTCTCAAAAATATTCAAGATAAACCATGCAATAAAAAT
>JAUBWS010056001.1:0-16693 GCA_032270445.1 Darlingtonia californica
ATTATTTCAGGAGAAGAGCCATTTGTAAAATTATGGAGCTGAAATATAAACCGTTATTATTATTATTATTATTATTAACTTCCCACTATGCAAAAACATGTTTGACACCTCGTTTTAACTCTGTTGTACCCGGGCTTTTTGAGGTTTTTATAGCCCGCGGCCATAAACCCCAGATTGACTTATGCTGTAAACTTGAAATTTGGTATGTAGATAGTCAGCCCTCAATATGACAACTAAAAAATCATACTGAATAAACAATGGTTACCATGGTTACCTGACAACGTCATCACAAATTTATCGATTTTTTAAAAACAGGTACCTTTCTTTACAGAGCTATATCTCTTGAATAAATTGCTATTTTTCAATTCTGTTTTCATTTTCTCAAAGTAAAAAGAAAGACTTTTCATAAATATGTCATCAGATTTTATAAAAATCAAGTCCCGAGGCCCTACCGGGCGCCAAAATTGCCTCAAATTGGTCCCGCAGCCATTTTGAAATGATGACGTCATGACGTTTTTTCTTACATTCGGCATGATTCTTTTAATTAATTGAACAATCTGTGAAAGTTGTAAGTTAATATCATTATCCCATCAAAAGTTATTAGTAATTGAAGATTATTCGATCCCAAGAGTTATGTACGTGTCAATACAATCTTAATTGACATTGCATTGATTTTGCGCTTGCCCCACACTTTTTAGCCTTTATTGGACATACGTGACCCTGTCCTTACTTCAACAGCTAGGGTCTACTATTTTACGTGACAGGCACATAAAGGCATTATAATATAAGATAAGCGACTAGATATTAATAATGTTATAATTGCGATGTTATCAAATATGACTCCACAAACTAGTTTTTGTGAATTTCTCAAGTCATGCATAATTTCTCACCGTGGCACAAATATCACTGCGAAGTATTACCTGTATCTTCAGCTATATACAGTGTGTCCCAGAAAAGATTTCCATCCAAATCCATTTCAAAATGTGTGCATATATGTACAGTGTGTCTTACAAAAAGGTCATTATTCACTAAGCATTCGAAATCATTTTCAAAATAAAATACTTTTTATACCAAACGAAAGAGGGCTATCTAATGATACTACAACCGCATTAAAATCTTTAATACTTAAAAGATTACACGATGTTTTAACTGAAATTTTATTACACAAAGATTTTATGGTCAATTAGAACCTTTTATAATAGCAATCAGAGAAAAGTTAATAGCGACATTGAACATTTTATAGAAACACTAGGTATTAAGAAACATTTTTTTCAAGTGGGAATGAATGAGAGAATAAAAAAAAGAATTTGAATAAAAAAAGATTTTTAGTGTAATAACTGTTGTAAGTCGAGGTGATAACTCATCAAAAAAACATCAAGCAATAAAATTTCAGTTAAAACCTCTTTTAACTTCTGAAATATTTAAGATGTTAATGTGATTTTAATATCATTAGACAGCCCTTTTCATTATCTTTTGTATGGTACAAAAATTAATACTTGAGGTTGATCGTACTGTAGGAAATATAGAATTGTTTTAATGATGCTCTTTTATTCTTTTGTTTTGATTGATAACTTTCCTTTTCAAGGTTGAGAAGATAGATATTGGTCCCTTGTTGATCAAAATTAAATAAATTGAGTGTAAGAAAAATCACTGGAAATCATTATTTCAATTTCCATTCAATTATTATTGTATTGGATAAGGTTGTAAATTGACACCTTGTGTTACATGATTATGCATAATTAATGACGTTTTTAAGATAATTATTTCACATTTTTAGAAAATGTGTCGAATACGTTTTGTTGATTGCCGCAAAATTTCAAGTTCATTGCATAAGTATTTTTTGAGTTATTAAAAAAAGTTTTTAATAGTTCAAAAGACGCATTGATATAAACACATATACATACTATTTGAAATAATTTTCGATGGAAATTTTTTCTGAGACACACTGTATCAACTTAGTTGATAGTTGCGGTAGCTTTTCGACGTGCTGTAATTCGTCTGGGATGTTTAGCAACTTACTGCATCTTGATTTTGGTATACATTCACTACAGCTTTTTGTGAGGTTACCATCTTTCCAGCCATCAAAACAACTATAAAGAAGTGCATTTACTTACGTCTTTGACTTCTTAAGATACAAATTAAACACCTCTGGTTAAAAAGACATCTTACGCAAAAAAAGAAAACGAAAACGTAGCGGTAATATTTATAAAAGGGAGAATTGAGATTTGGAGACCAAACCTAACCCCCGTCAAAATAAATTTACGAAATCTTAATTACAAAAAGTAATTAAGTTGCAACTACAAACAGAACGCTAGATTTACATTTACATTACTTTCTTGTTATAAGAATGATTTTTTTAATTAAAAAAACTCTAAACAAGAAATTTTTTAATAAAACTTGCCATTTTAGCTTGCATTGAAAGTTTTCCGCGAAGTAGTGGGAATTAAAGTTGTTTTTGAAGAAATAGTTGATTTTAAGTATAGTTCACACGGTGAATAAAACATTTTCGTGATACATTTAATACATCAACAGAAAATAAGACAGCTCGACGTAAACAAAAGATTTATAGCTCATTAAAGTTTGAGTTTATTGATCTTTAAGAACTTAATGACCGTATTAAAAAAAAGAAACCTGAATTATTCCTGAAAAAATTCATTTCACAAAGAAGAATATATATTTTTGAAAAGCTTAGGAAATTATCTTTCTAACGGTACAAAAACCACAAAGAATGAATAAAAACTTAATAACTTGCAGCCTTTTCAAGTTGAGTTTCGTTTTTATCAGGACACCCTGTACAGTAGTATGATAATTAAAGGCATAAAGAATAGCGCGATGCCTATTTCTCTTGATAATAACTACAACATGGCATTTCATCATGCTATCTTTCCACCACCTCCACCAGTTATTTGCAAGAAAGGCGGAAAATTTGCATGGATAGCCAGGCTAAGTAACGAAAATCTTTGTTTCAGATTTCTTAACAAATTCGTGTTTTAGCGAATAAATACATCTTTTAAAGAATAGACATATGTATCATGATCATCCTCAGAGGACTTATGTCAAACTTTATCATTAACGCTGTAAGAGAGTCTAACTTTTCCGAAACTGAGGGTTGTTCACTTAGCGTTAGGCTCTCTTACAGCGTTAATGATAAAGTTTGACATAAGACATATGTATCTTAGTTGAAAAATGAAGTTACACTTTATATTCTTACTTGCATTCATTGGGATTAGTGCAGTTACCATGTTTCAGGTCACAATTTTGATGACAAATTGCTATAATGAAATGACGAAATCAATAAAACTGATTATTGTACTTTTCACCATCATAGTCTCTCACTGTCGAATTGCTCAGGTGGAGCGCTGACCTCACAATCAAAAGTTTCCTGGTTCAAGCAAGACCCTCGTCCATTCAATGCATGAGTATCACAAGAAAAGTACTTTGATCTGTGCGGTAAGTTACTGGGAGCTGATAGTAGGTGCGGAGCTCCACCTCAGCAATATATTTCCCTAGTCTAGAGGAATAAAAAACCAGATAGACTTCCTCACTGAACGCAGATACCGACACTAGGCTTCTCCGACATACTTACTTGCTTACATTATTTTTCTATAATTATTTACAGCGAAGGTCATTTCAAAAGAACTTCGTACATAAATGAAGTCAAATATCTCCATTTATTGAATTCAAATAAGTTTTCAGATTTCTGAAATCTTCACTTGGGACTACTTGAAAGACCTTTATAATAGAAAGTGAAAAGATGCACATATAAATCCATACCTTGTTCGCAATCTATACCAGTGTACTCAAATTTGCAAATACATGAGTATTGATCTAACCCTGTATTAATGCAATCGCCATTATTTTGGCATGGCATGCTACGACATGTGTTGTTATCTAAAACGAATACGTAAGTTTGAGAATAAATCTTTTGCACGCGTGAGTTTTTGGTTAATCAACTACTTTTTTGTTTCGTAATTTCTTGGTTAGAAAGGGTTTATAGACGATTTGCTGGTTGGTAGTTTCATAAAATTGAATTGAATGGAACTTTTTAATGTTGTTGGTAGTCAAAAACTTTTGAAGTACTATTTTACGTTGTCCAAGTAATAAAGTTTGCCTGTTTTTTTTTCAGAAATTAAAAACTTCGGTTACATTATAAAGACTACAATATTAAATGAAACAAGACGTTTTTAATTTTTATATGAATTTCAAGATTACAACTCAAAGCTTAAAGTCGTCGCTTCTGGCCTACGAAACTCAGGTCTCTTATTCATTTTTACCGTGAAAAGATGCACATACCTTTATCACAATATTCTCCAATCCAATCTTGTTTACATTGGCAATCATTACCATTTACACACAATCCATTTTCTAAAAGATAGCAAAAACAATCGTGCTTTAATGTACAACTAATGATATTTTTAAATCTGCCAAAGATTATAACCTTTTGATGTGCATAGATTTCTCACAGTGTGGAAATATCACTAAAAAATCAAAACTAAATTAAACTTGGATAATGAATCAAAATAATTACGAAAAGGATAAAAGATATCACACTTATTAGTTGAAGTTTTTTACAAGTGAATATTATCACTGATCTAGTACATGGATTTCATTTCACATAAAGTGTTGAAAATTATGTGGAATAAGAAACTCGAGAAATGTCTATTGACTTACTACATCCTGATTTTGGTATACATTCATTACAGCTTTTTGTGAGGTTACCATCTTGCCAGCCATCAAAACAACTATAAAGAAGTGCAATTAATTACATAATCGTCGTCTCAAGACACAAACTAAACATCCCTGGTTAAAAAAAGATCTTACGAAAACAAAAAGGGAACCAAAAGATAGTGACAATATTTAAAAAGGTCAGAACATCCGGTCATTTTGAATCAAAGCACCAAATCGGAACCACAACTTACGTTTTTGTGAACTTCGGAACAGGACGAGCACTAAATTCAGTTAAATGTTACTGATCCTGTACTAAACCTTTCATTTCAACTATTCATTTTAACTTTAAATCAACTAAGGTCCGCACTGAAATTAGTTTCTTTTAACGAATAAACTTATTTATCTTGGCAGAAAGATGAAATTACATTTTATATTCTTACTTGCATTCATTTGGATGAGTGCAGTTACCATGTTTCAGGTCACAATTTTGATGACAAATTGCTGTAATGAAATGATTGAATCATTAAAATTGGTTATTGTACTTTTCCTATCATGGTCTAAAATAATTAGACTTTCAGTAGAAAAAGTTTAGATACATGGTCGTATAAAAAAAAATATTGAGATAATTTTCTGTAAATTGACTAAGTCGAGATAGTTAGGCTGTAAGTCGAAAAAGTCGAGATGACATGTGACAACTGAGAAAATGCAAAGATATCCATAATAGATTGAATCAAAAAGTTTAAGTTTGTATGTTGAAAAAGGTCAACACAATGGCGAATAAGTCGAAACATTTCCAAATGACACATGGCATTTAAAAACTTCGGGATCATATTAACTTAGAAGAAAAATGACGTGATAAGTTAAAAATACATACAAATTTCTAACTCAGGAAAAATATATTTTCCTTCCTGGTTTTTCTTGCTTATAGCGGTTTTCGGCCACCCTAATGAAGGGACTAAAATTATTCTTTATTTTTAGTGCTAGATGAATGAAAGTCTACTTTACGTTTTTCAAATAAAAAATATCTGCATTTACTTTGTATTTTTTACCCGTTTGGATAATTCTTTCCTAACGTGCCCAAGTCAACTCAAGAAAGACTTCAGTCACGTTTTAAAAAGAGCACTATTGATTTCTAAGAAAAAACATTACAAGAACAAATATAAATCCATACCTTGTTCGCAATCTATACCAGTGTACTCAAATTTGCAAATACATGAGTATTGATCTAACCCTGTATTAATGCAATCGCCATTATTTTGACATGGCATGCTACGACATGTGTTATTATCTAAAACGAATACGTAAGTCTGAGAACAAATCTTTTGCACGCGTGCGCCTTTGGTTGTTCAGCTACTTTTTTGTTTTGTAATTTCTTGGCTAGAAAGGGTTTATAGACGATTTGCTAGTTGGTAGTTTCATAACATTGAATGAAATGAATTTTTTTAATGTTGGTGGTAGTCGAAAACTTTTGAAATACTATTTTAGGTCGTCCAAGTAATAAAATTTGCCCATTATTTTTGAGAAATTAAAAACTTCGGTTACGTTTTAAAGAGTGCAATATTAAAGAGCCAAGACTTTTTGAATTAATATTTGAATTTCAAGATTACAACTCAAAGCTTAAAGTCGTCGCTTTTGGTTTACGAAACACAGCTCTCCTGTTCATTTTCACCGTGAAAAGATGCACATACCTTTACCACAAAATTCTCCAACCCAATCTTGTTTACATTGGCAGTCACTACCATTTACACACAATCCATTTTCTAAAAGAAAGAAGAGACAATCGTGCTTTAATTTACAACTAATGATATTTTTAAATCTACCAAAGATTATAAATTTTTGATGTACATAGATTTCCCACATTTTGGAAAATATCAATGAAAAAGCAAACCTAAATTAAAGTTGGATAATAAATCAAAATAATTACGAAAAGGATAAAAGATATCACACTTATTAGTTGAAGTTTTTTACAAGTGAATAGTATCACTGACCTAGTAGACGGACTTTTCTTTCAAATAAAGTATTGAAAATTATGTGGAATAAGAAACTCGAGAAATGTCTATTGACTTACTACATCCTAATTTTGGTATACATTCACTACAGCTTTTTGTGAGATTACCATCTTTCCAGCCATCAAAACAACTGTAAAAAAGTGCAATTATTTACATAGTCGTCGTCTCAAGACACAAACTAAACATCCCTGGTTAAAAAAAGATCTTACGCAAACAGAAAGCGAACCAAAACATAGCGACAATACTTACAAAGTACAGAACATACGGTCATTTTTAAGCAAAGCACCAAATCGGAACCACAACTTACGTTTTTGTGAACTTCGGAACAGGACGAGCACTAAATTCAGTTAAATGTTACTGATCCTGTACTAAACCTTTCATTTCAACTATTCATTTTAACTTTAAATCAACTAAGGTCCGCACTGAAATTAGTTTCTTTTAACGAATAAACTTATTTATCTTGGCAGAAAGATGAAATTACATTTTATATTCTTACTTGCATTCATTTGGATGAGTGCAGTTACCATGTTTCAGGTCACAATTTTGATGACAAATTGCTGTAATGAAATAATTGAATCAACAAAATTGATTATTGTACTTTTCCCATCATGGTCTATCTAGGGAGGATTGCTCAGTTTGTGGAGCGCTAACCTTGCAATCGAAAGTTTACTGGTTCAAGCCAGACCCTCGTCCATTCAATGCATGAGTAGCACTGTGAAAGTAATCTGATCTGTGCGGTAAGTTACTGGGAGCTGATATTAGATGTGGCGCTCCGCCTCAACAATATATCTCCCTAGTCTAGCGCTATCGAAAAAGAGATAGACTCCTTTGATGTACCGGTGATACCGACACTAGGCTTCTCCAACATACTTACTTGCTTACATTCTTTTTCGATAATTTTATACGATGAAGGTCATTACAAAAGGACTTAGTAACTTAATGACTGCGAAGAACACCTCCACTTATTGAATTCAAAAGTTTTCAAACTTCTGAAATCTTCACTTGGGACCTCTTCAAAGACTTTTATAATAGAAAGCACATCACGAAAAAAACGAATAATTGAAAATGCGACGCTGTCAGTCGAAAAAGTCGAAATTATCAGGCTGTAAGTCAAGAAAATCAAAATAATTAGACTTTCAGTAGAAAAAGTTTAGATACATGGTTGTATAAAAAAACATTGAGATAATTGTCTGTAAATTGACAAAGTCGAGATAGTTAGGCTGTAAGTCGAAAAAGTAGAGATGACATGTGACAACTGAGAAAATGCAAAGATATCCATGATAAATTAAATCAAAAAGTTAAGATGTTTAAGTTTGTAAGTTGAAAAAAGTCAACACAATGGCGAATAAGTCGAAGCATTTCCAGATGACACATGACATGTAAAACTTCGGGATCATCTTAACTTAGTAGAAAAATGATGTGATAAGTAGTGCTAAGTCTGGAAAAATATATTTTTCTTCCTGGTTTTTCTGAAAAAAGAACGAAACTTGCTTATAGCGGTTTTCGGCCCCCCTAATGATGGACTAAGATAACACTTTATTTTTGGTGCTAGAAAACTTAACCTCTACGTTATATTTTTCAATTGAAAAATATCTCCATTTACTTTGTATTTTTTACTCATTTGGAAAATTCTTTCTTTACGTGCCCAAGTCAAATTGTTTTAAGAAACTCAAGTAAGACTTCAGTTACGTTTTAAAAAGAGCACTATTGATATCTAGAAAAAATTATTACAAGAACAAATATAAATCCATACCTTGTTCGCAATCTATACCAGTGTACTCAAATTTGCAAATACATGAGTATTGATCTAACCCTGTATTAATGCAATCGCCATTATTTTGACATGGCATGCTACGACATGTGTTATTATCTAAAACGAATACGTAAGTTTGAGAACAAATCTTTTGCACGCGTGCGCCTTTGGTTGATCAGCTACTTTTTTGTTTTGTAATTTCTTGGCTAGAAAGGGTTTATAGATCATTTGCTAGTTGGTAGCTTCATAACATTGAATGGAATGAAACTTTTTAATGTTAGTGGTAGTCGTAAAACTTTTGAACTACTTTTTTACATCATCCAAGTAATAAAATTTGCCTATTATTTTTGAGGAATTAAAAACTTCGGTTACGTTTTAAAGAGTGCAATATTAAAGAACCAAGACTTTTTGAATTTCTATTTGAATTTCAATATTATAACTCAAAGCCTAAAGTCGTCGCTTTTGGCTTACGAAACTCAGCTCTCTTGTTCATTTTCACCGTGAAAAGATGCACATACCTTTATCACAAAATTCTCCAATCCAATCTTGTTTACATTGGCAATCATTACCATTTACACACAATCCATTTTCTAAAAGATAGAAAAAACAATGGTGCTTTAATGTACAACTAATGATATTTTTAAATTTACCAAAAATTATAACCTTTTGATGTGCATAGATTTCGCACAGTGTGGAAAAAATCACCAAAAGAGCAAAGCTAAGGTAAACTTGGATAATAAATCAAAATAATTACTAAAAGGATAAAAGATATCGTACTTCTAAGTTAAAGTGTTTTACACCTCGATAGTATCACTGACCTAGTACACGGGTTTTTATTTCATAAAAAATGTTGAATATTAGGCGGGATAGGAAACTCGGGAAATGTCTATTGACTTACTACATCCTGATTTTGGTATACATTCACTACAGCTATTTGTGAGGTTACCATCTTTCCAGCCATCAAAACAACTATAAAGGAGTGCAATTAATTGCATAATCGTCGTCTCAAGACACAAACTAAACATGCCTGGTTAAAAAACATCTAATGCAAACAGAAAAGGAACCAAAACGTAACGACAATATTCACAAAAGGGAGAATAAACGGTCATTTTTAAGCAAAGCACCAAATCGGAACCACAACTTACGTTTTTGTGAACTTCGGAACAGAAACATATTAATGTTATTGTATCCTGTACTAAACCTTTCATTTCAACTATTTACCATCTTACCCTATTATACCCGTAGAGGGGGGGGGGGGGAGGGCTTTAATTTGCCCACGGCTGAAATTATTTTTTATTAATTACAAAAATATTTATGCTATGAACTTCAAATTTCACAGCACTAATTAAAAACTTATTACAAATATTTATATTATGAAATAATTATCTCAAACACGTCATTCATTATGCATAATCATGTAACATAATGTGTCAATTTACAACCTTATCCAATTCAAAATGGTCATAACTTCAACTACTAACAACTGTTGATAAGATAATGATATTAACTTAAAACTTTCACAAATTGTTTATTTCATTAAAAGAATCATGTCTTATCTATTTTTGATGACGTCATTATTCAAAATGGTGGCTGAGACGATTTATGGCGGTTATGGAGCCCTGTAGTGCCTCGGGACTTAATTTTTATGAATTATTTTTTTTGTCTTTCAGAAAATCAAAACAGAATTGAAAACTAGCAATTTGTTTAAAAGATATAGTTCTGTAAAGAAAAGTACCTAATTTTCAAAAATCGACATTTGTGATGACGTCACCAGGCAACCACTGGCAACCATTGCTTACTCAGCATGATTCTTCTAGATTTCTTGCTGAGGGCTACCTCCATACCAATTTCTAAGTTTCTAGCATAAACCAATCTGGAGTTATGGCCGCGGGAAAAAAGCCCCCCCACTGAGTTTGTGAATTCAATCCCCACTCGATCCGTTACCTTTGCGGTTGTTGGAAAATCACAATAGTGCAGTGTGTGTTGACTCATTACAATATATATGTAATACGCATTTGGTTCCATGATAATGGCTGAGTCAGGTGTTTGCATAGAAACCGGGGGTCCGTTGGACGTATGCCTCTCACCAATGTACGGGACCTAACATCTACCACAAATCTAGCCGGTTGGATAGGGAATGGGTTCTAACTGTGCATTAATTCGATGGCATTCCATTGGTTCATAGGATTCAAGTCCAATTCAGCAATTGCTGTCCTCGTCTCCTGCGAACTAGTGTAAAAACATCGGACCGATAGCAGAGTTGGTAGAGAAATTGCCTAACAAGAGAGAAAACTTGGGTCCAATCCTTACTTTATCCGTTACCTTGGTGATTGTTGAAATGTTACGTTAGTGCGGGATCTGTTGATTCAGTGCATATTCATTAAAAATGTTGAAACAAGTTTATTTACAACATCAGGTTAAAAATTCTCTACGTTACAAATCCTGGTTATACAACAAATACTGCTAAATCAGTTACACCTTAACCATAGACAATAATATACACAGTAAAAATAAACGCAACAATAGGAAAGAACTTGTGGAGAAACCTAGAAAAGTAGTAGCGCTATTACAACAAATCAGAGCATTCGAAGCACTTGGTATTACCACAAACTTGATTGAACATCTTTAACGCGTGCGTCAAATGATAGAAAAAAACGAGTTATCTTAGAAGCGTATTTTATAACATCAATAAAACCTACTTTAGCGCTGTCTGTACTGGGGAGGGGGGGGGGGGGGCTAGTAGCCCCGCGGTCTTTTTGCAGAGAAACAAAAACAAAAAATTTTGTAAGACTTGTAACAAAATTATATTAGGAAAATGTTTCCACAATTTTTTTTCCAAAAATATAATCAAAATTATGCTCAATTATTGCACTCAATGTGAGAACTATAATCTATTTTATTGTACAAAAGATTAAACAGCTCATAACTTTTGATAGACAGAAGATATTGACATGAAACATTAACAATAGTCGCATACCGTAAAAAGAAATCATTTTCTAACGTCATCAATTTTGCATATGACGTCAAATTTTCAATATGGTGCACCAAAATCAAAAAAAACTATTTTTGGTGTTTCTTGCGCCCTATAAATGGTCAGAACTTGATTTTTTCGCAATTCTGATGATTTAGCTATGAAAGCTTATGCTTTTAGCTTTCTAAATATGAAAACGTTGTCTCAAGACACACACTACCCCTGGTTACAAAGATATTTTACGAAGAGGTAATTGGAACCGAAAAGCAGCGGAAAACTTTATTACTTCTTCTTATTATTTTTTAATCCGTTGAGCTCGTCTACGTGACAGCTGTGTAATTCCACCGTTTTGAACGACTTCGCTACTGAATCTTATTTTGAGGGAGATCCTTAACAATGTTTGTGAAGTTTCTCAACCGGTTGTTATTTTTGTAAACTTATTTTAAATCGTCCAGGTCGTTCTTTATTTTGGCTAGCCATGTTTTCTTTGGGGCAAATCTAGTACATTTCCAATTTTCAGGCGGTAAAGTGTTTTAAATCAGGTTACGCAGGTTGTCTCAGTTCATGACCAAGCCATATCAGGTATCTGAATTTAAAAATCTGTCTCTCAAGGAAACGCCAAGAATATATTGTAAACAGTAAATTTGGAAGACTTCCAGTTTAGCAGCATCTGACTTAAGTGGGGCTCATGTCTCACAACCATAGAGTAAGACTAAGAGGACGGAAAAGTTGAAGATCTTCATCTTTGTTTGAATAGCATATTAGCATATGATGGTCCCTTTGTAAGTATTTTTTCACAAAATACGAGGATAGTTTTCTCTTAAGTCCAGTCCACTGAAGCATTCTTTAGATATTCTATAAAATATTACACTCAACCATATTACACTTCCGACTCAAATAATGTTCATTTATTATGGCTTAAAAGAAGCGTTTGACTAACCAGATCACAAAGTCTTTTAATAAATTGACTGACAGTTTATTTGGAGACACAATTTTATCTTTTAGTTGTCGGAAAACAGAGTTTTTACGGCCAATTCTATACTGGAAATCCTCAGTAAGGGCAATATCTGCTCCATTGATAATGAAACCCAAATTTAAAACGCATTGAACAACTTGAATAGGTTCGTTACACACAAATAAGGCAGAAGGAGGACAATGAATTGCTATCACTTTGATCTTTGCAGGTCTGATGACGAGCCCAATTTTAGCAGAAGTTTCAGATAATTTGTCGATTGTGTGCTAGATTTCAACCTCACCAGGCTGCATGAGAGCAACGTCGTCTGCGAAATCCAGATCCATAACTGAACAATGTGAACCAATGATAACTTCATCCATATTGTCGTCAATAGAATTCTGTAATATCCAGTCAAGCACCAGGTTGAATAAAATAGAGATTAGATGCACCCTTGCCGTACACCAGTTATGATATAAAAAAAGGCTGATAGTCCATCTTGTGTGAGTACACATGATGATAATCCATCATAAATATCTTTGACGATCTCTACAATGATCGTTGGGACTCCATGCGTTCAAAGTATTTTCCATATTGACTATCGATGGGGACTATCGAAAGCCGCAGCATATAAGAGTTGGTTTTCCGTATCTAAACCACCGCTCAATTTTCATGGTGTCTTCGTGTTCAAGGCTTTTAATGCTTCAAATGGGATGTCACATGCACCAGGGAACTTTCATATTTTCGAGAACGAGACTACATTTGTTACTTTTTCGCTGTCGGTACTCCTGTATCAAAAAGAGGGGACTCTGGAAACGCTTGGATTTTTCCGGCTGAAGAAATCATTTGGTTGTATCATCTGGTCTATTCAAAAATGTGCTGAAATGTTCAGCCCATCGTGCGAGTGTTTCATTTGTATCGCCAATCTTTTTGCCAGTTACACTGAGCACAGAAAAAGGAAAAAGGGAACCTGTTTTTCCAGATAGTTCGTCCTGATGTTACCTTGGTAAGCTTTATAGTGTGTCCGCACGACTATTTAGCCAAGTTTCCTTATCATTGCGGAGACTAATTTTAAGTTCCCGATGAGAAACATTTCTTTACTTTTAGTCGCTCTATGCATATTGCTGTCTTTGCTTTAGAGGGACTGATTTAATATCCAGTGTTGTGTCCTCTGCCGTAAAAGTGGAAAGCTTTCTACAACCAACTTCGGTAACTACTTTCTTAAAAATTGACCATTTGTTTTTCAAATCTTCACTTTCGGTAAGATCTGCAAGTGAAGCAAACCTGTTTTTAATTGATATGTGGAAATCTCCTAAACCATCATTTGTTTAAAGTCTTGGAAGGCTTGGTCTACTTTTCATACTACGTTGGATTTTCAGATGAAAAAGAAACTTAGAGACCACCAGCTTATGATCAGAGGGTACATCTGCAAAGTGGTTAACTTGTACGTCTTCTACTCTTTCGGAAAAAATTTTATATGTTACCATATTGTATATCAGTCAATAGGAAATTTAACGTAGAGCACAAGCAAATATGTTAATTAGACGTGCTGAATGTGATTATTATCTTCAAAAAAGCACAAAATTGTCTAGAAGGTGATTTTAGTGATGTTTCGCTATTATGACGTCATTATTACGTAACTCGTGATCATGTTATTCAATTTTAAGTTTCATTCAAAAATAAGAAACATCAGAAATGTTACGAAGGGCACAATGCCCCCCCCCCCCACCCTAGGCCTGAGGAGTTCCTAAAAACCCTAGGCTGAAGGCTGAATAGGGTTAAAATGCAAATAAATTTGTTTTTGTCTATTAACTGTGAAATTCTTACTGTGGGAAGGTCAAACTAGGTATTGTTCTACCAAAATTGATAATATTTGGCTACGCCTATGCATACAATGCTAAATCTTACTGGTTACGTATATGAAAATTAAACAAATTTTATATTCTTACTTGCATTTACTTGGATTAGTGCAGTTACCACGTTTCAGGTCACAATTTTGATGACAAATTGCTATAAAGAATTAATTTTGAAATTAGTTTGATTACTGCAGTTTCTCTATAACTTTTATAGAGAAAGTCATTTAAAAAGGCTTACTAACTTCCAAAACCTTCACTTACGGAAGTCACTTAAGCTTTCAGATTTCTGAAACTTACGCTCCAGATTTTTATATAACACCTTTTTACGAATCACAAGGTTAAGAGCTCGATTTCAGATCGATTTTTTTCGGAAACGTATTCTGATTTTTTATGGCACGTAATTTGAGATGTATGTGCAGAATAGCCTCTTTAGTTCTACATTCGACAATACCAGTTTCTGTCACAGCAAAATAAAACGTATGCTACAAAACTGAGACTACTTGCGTTAACTTTTTGTGAAAAGGACAATGCTTACTATATAAGTCTGCACTGATTTTGAGATACTAGCATTCAAAATGGACAATGATTCCAACTTCCTGCTCTTCCAAAATTAACAAAAATTGCAGAAACGTAGACATGTGAAGGCCTTTTCTTCAAATCAGTACAGAAGTTGACAAAACTCATATACAGTTTTATGAGAGGTTAGATGAAATAAGTGGTTTTCTCCTGTAAGTTTTTTCTGAAATTTCAGAATTTTTAAGCCCTAGTTTAAACGCCATATTGGTTACTTTAACTGGTCGCAAAACTGAAAGACCACTATGAATGCGTCTAACGCATGTTTCATTTCGTAATAATTGAATTATTAAAATATGATTAAATCCGGTACTAAAATCCTGGACAAGAGGTCTTGTTTCTAGTTACATAAGGAATCATTTCCGAGTAACTGAAATTCTGAGGCTTATGGGTTCATTTTAAGCCTGTTTCTAGCTCCTAGCTCCTGGACCAAAAGAAACGTACCATTTGCACAATTATGTCCTGCCCATCCTTTGATACATATTTTATGCCCACTGATCCCATTACATGTGTAATGGCCTGCTACATCATCTCGTGCCACGCAATAAGTTGAACATTTCAAATCATACCAATCTTGAACACACTTAGCACTATCGAAGTGTAAAAAAATATTTACATAATTTTCAGACACTTTCAAGTCGGCAGGAAGACCAGAAACCGTCTACAGAGGAGTGTATTTCTATTGTAGCAACACGCAACTTCAGTGTCACTACAACAAAAATAAGCTCATCCGTGGACGTTTTTTCATGATTTTTCCTGCTGGCTTGTTAACCCCATAGGATCCAATGTTCTCACCTACCTCAATAAAACACCCATTGAACCTCGTCTTCCTTGAAATCTGTACTGTTTACTTATGTAGCGTTTTTCATCGAATGAGTCTGGCGTATGAAAAATATCCGTTTCATACCGATCAACTAAATCATCTGCTCTTCCAACATTATCCAGATCACCCCCATCATCGTCCCAAACATTTATACGAAATCCCAAACCAGCCTATTTCATTAAAATTATGATTAATATTCTTGTCGAAAATTCGTATCAGCATTAATTCGTTGTTTCTGAATTGTTATTGCTTAAATGTAAACAATAAAGATATTAAGTAATACAATGAGAACGAAAGACACATTATTGCAGACGTTCGATATCATTTATATCATACGCCTTAGAGGAAAAACAGTATGTACTTTCCTATGAACCTATAATATGATATCATGAAAATTTCTTCCGAAATTACTACCACATGAAAATCCAATCATGAAAAAATTACATTTTAAAACACATTTTATCCATACCATATCAAATTATCACATAAAATTTCAACGCTTGAAGGGGTAATTAGGACAGCCTCGACATTTAATCTAAAGTGACCGAATTTTGGACAATATTGATCGCGAATTTTTTTCTGAAATTATGTAAGAGCAACTACCATAAGGGAAGAAATTTTCGCGTAAAGAAAATTTCGCGGGTTAGTAGGAAAATTTTAATTCAGAAAGTTCCTAGTAGCATAAAATTGAACTCCTGCAAAAATTTTAGAAAATTCTTAACCGAAAAATTGAACTCCTTAAGGTACTTTACACTTTTTTTTTAGGTAATGCCGGAATAGAGAGTTCCCCGGGTGCCGAGATAAAGTTCCAAGTGATGGGGGCCGATAAACAAAAAAAACTTTTTTGTTTCAATTTTTTACTCATATTCATCTACTTAGCCACTGAGTATAATTTGTCTCCAGCTAATTAAAAAATATTGTGGTGATGGAAAGAAAATCCCTCGTCGAATATTGGGATGAACAGCCACACCTAAAGTGACCAACAATATTTTTTTTTATTTATTTATTTACCAATTTATTTAACGTTGGTTTAACCTAGTAAAATTATACAATAGTAAAAAATATACTAATCCACACCAACAGTTTAC
>JAUBWS010056012.1:0-12262 GCA_032270445.1 Darlingtonia californica
GAATTCTACGTTTATTTTATTAGTTTATGGCGTGCCGGATTGCACCGAGCAGTTTTTGTTTAATATATAGTCATCAAGTAAAAAAAAAATAAAAAATAGTGAAAACGAAAGTGTGTATTTCCATGCCTTCCGTGAAAAACAAAAATAATCATAGGTGCCCATTTGCAAATGGTCACCTACAGATGCTGTATTTACATTAGATAGTCCCTTTGCTCATTTGGGCACCTCAAAAAGCGATTCTGAGAAATCGCATAATGGCGGATGAAGTGAGCAGCAAAGTGGACGGTGGCATGAACAGGCTCGTAGCCAGAAATTTTTACCAGGGGGGTCACTCAAGGTTAGAGTTAGGAAAGAAAATTTTGTAATTTAGGGTACGATTGCCCACAGGTGTCACTTCTCTTCCGATATTTTTTACTTCCTTCCGATTTTTTTACTTCCCTTCCAAAGTTCGCTATGTATAATATTATAATATAAATAGCTGATCCCTGCATGTATGGAGAAATATAGAATAGCAAAGGCGCTATGTATGTGTGTGTTGATAGTTTTGTTCTTTAAGAAAACTTTAATTTTGTTGCTATTCCTATGGTGACTTGTGTTGCTTCCAACCATTGAGAGAAAGCTAGGCCCAGGAACTACCTTTCGTCAACCTAACCTGATGATGCGCAGCTGTTTCAGGTGCCACATGAACTCATTTTGACCTTTTATAATACCGTATAGGCCCAGAAATTGTGTTTTTCAGGAAAATGACTTTTAAAGGCATGTAAGTTAGCCTGGAAATGAAACTTTTAATTGTAGAAACGTGTTTGAAATGATAAAGAATACTGAGGTTTGACATTCAAGTTAAATTTTTCACAAAAAAATCAATATTACTTATTAGGCCAAAGTTTTCAAGTCAAGGTTTTGAAAAAATATGCCGAATACCGCTATTTTGTATAAAAAGCGTTTAAATTTAGTCGTGTCACATTAAATAACTGATGATGGGATGGAGATAAGGCTCACTCAGACAGATATTACATTTCCAGTAAAATACTTTTCAAAATTATTAAAATTACCAAATGTAGCCTGAAGAAATTTAGCCAAAACAGTGTTAATTGCTGCAAATTGGAAGAGACACATAGTAGACGAATATTACCTTCAAACAGTATTGTAAATATCAACAAAATTAGCCTACTAATATTAAATATACAATATTTAAGTAATATTCCGGTAATTACATCATATCGATAAATTTTACTCTGCTGGTCTTTCCAGCTATGATAACCGAAATTAAGTTTTTCGAAATTTAAATTGACTATCCAGCTAGCAGTTGATATGCCAATGGAGACTTTTAGGAAAGGCGAACGCAGTGAAGCCCACCCTGCCTAGGATATAACTAATATTCTTTGTGTAAATTACAATATACCACCTCTAACAATTATATTGTCTGAAATATGAAGTACATATCTTCTGATATTAGTATATTTAGTCTGTTCCATATGAGTGAAATACAATATATTGCATCTAACAATGTATATATTATCTGAAAAATATCATATATATCCGCTAATACTTGTATATATTTTCTATTTTATATGAATAAAACCTCTAATGTATGTCACAATGATTTAATAAATACTTTAGGACTAAAATCCTAACCTTAGCTAGACGTTGGTAAATATTGTGTTCAAAGATGTTTATCCCCAAGCCCTTTGTCTCGCAGGGAGGGAGGGTGGGTTTTGACTTTACTAGTTGAAGAAGAGAAGTGGACTGACTGAATCCAGTCTTTTATAGCCTTGGAGCACCAGGTCAGGCTAGACTGGCAGCCCATAATGCCTAGCCTAGCTCCAAACCTTATCCAACCTATACCTAGCTTAGGTCCTTGTGTTCTCAGGCATAGCCAAGCATAGGCTTTAGTGTCCCTAGTTTAAGCACCAGTCTAGGGCAAGGTGAACAGGGCCAGATGTCTCACTAGTGGTGGATTTAGGTGAGTGACTTATACGTTATCCACTTCTTGCAATTAACCTGAGTTAGGTCTAACTCCATCTAAACAGGGTCAAAAACAAACAAAAAAATGTCCTTCTTTTCCAACAAAACTAATGAAAACGTGGGATACCCAAGTAATTCTACAATAAGGGTTTTGAAAATAGAAAAGTATCCAACACTCAAAGATCTGATGTTTACATCAATAAAATCTTGCAACTAGATGTTACTTAAAGTTTACCTACCTTGCTTTTTCTGCACTTTTGCTTTTGTTAGGTTGTGAAAACAAAATAACAGTATTTTGTTTAAAACCATATTGGTTGCAAATGAAACACAAAAAGAACCAATATATAAAATAAATCTTCAGTGATTATTTTCTGATAAACCAATTCATCAGTTTTGGGCCAAAGAAGAACAGCTATCACCATCAACTGCCAACCACATGTTAATCTACAGTACTGCGTGAATGTAACCATACGCGTACGAGCGAGGGACACGCGTGTTTCAAACTCGCGTGTTATACCTTGAGTTATTGTTAACACACGTAAATTAATTTTCTTTTGTGTTCACATGAGACTCAAGTTTGGCTTTTTCTTACAAAAGATCTTTTATTTAAGCACTTGTGACCTTTGTTCAACACTCACTGTAATTAAGTTAATATATACACGCTGCAATTATTTTTTGTGAAGTGAATGTATAAATTTCTTCTTCTACAGACAAATAGGCAAATTTTGAAATGTTTCTTTAAATAAAGCTTGGGTAATGTTGGTTACAAGAGCTAAGTGTGGCTTTCGTATCAACATGAAGACACATCCTTATTTTTTCATTTAGAAAATGTGTATTATTAATGTAGATTATTGAGATGAACAAAATTTTATTTAAATGAACAGAATTAGGATGAATTTTTTGTAGACAAGTGGGGGACGTTTAAAATTGTGAACCCCAAACACGATGACAAGCCAATGTCAAGACTCTAACAGTCTTAACTTCCCTGTCTACTTTGCCGAAATTTGTTTCTTTTGAACAAGTGAAATAACTTTGTATATTTGCCTGAAAGTCAAAATGTATTGAAGCATTTCGACCCTTCTGTGAGCTGCAGAATTAGTTCTGACCCAGCACAGATGCGCACTCACCCGCAGTGAGCTTTTTCACTGGAGTACATGAAAACAAGACTGGTCCATGGAGACATACGGCTTGTAATGTATTTATAGGTGGATTAGCAATAACGTCAGGGCTTTGAGTGCTAGCATGTTGAAGGAGAGCTGGCTTTAATATACAAAAGTTAAAATTCTCACTTACTGTATTCTTAGAAATATCTATTTGTTTTTCGCTAATTTGGAACTACTGACATCAGAAAGATAACAAATTTTTATTATCTTCTTAATGTATTTATTCAAATACGGACCAACTAACCAAAAATATAAAAGATTCAATCTCCGAAACTGTATTCAGACAGACAATCTATATCTGTGTATATCTGTGACAACATGATCAATATGATGAAATATTTTTGATAGATTGATTCAATAGATGTCATGGTTCATGAATATATGTATAATTTTAATTAACAGGGTAATGATGTCAAATAATTATTGGTGTTTTATTGTCTTTCTAAACAGCTATGAAATCGCTTTTTCGAGGTCAAGTCTACATCCATTTTCAATCCATTAATAGCAATGACATCATAGCTAATGTAAGAAAAAAATTTGATGAAATCATTTTAGTTGGTGCTATTGTTCATTTCTGTAATTGTATTTTCTTAAAGAAAGGTCATTTTGGTAAAGAACAACCAATGATTTTAATTGTCTATTACCAAGCTTTTACCATGTCCTGACTATGGGCATGCCCATCTACACGGAATTACTCCCGTCATGATACAATAAATCTGAAATATACAAGAGATTTAATTTTTAAGTTAAAAAAAATTATCTGTTCTGCAATACCTTATACAGTATCTTTTTTGTACCTACCCTTTTTGTAAATGAAATAAAACTTAGGGACCATGTCAAAATTAATTCGTTTCATTATTCGCATTGGAATGAATGTAACCGTTCTACTTTTACAAATGGAACGCTTTTATTTGTTCCAAATTCATTCCATGGAATGAAGTTACCTTGGAACGAAACGAATTCAGTCATAAATGGAACAAATTCACTTTAAAACGAAACGAATTCAGCCATAAATGGAACAAATTCATTTTAAAACGAAAGGAATTGAGTAAAAAAGGAAACAAATTTGGAACGTTTTTTTTTTTAAAGAAGAACAAACGAATTCTGAAAGATCAGTAAGCATTGTGTAAAGATAGCTAAGTTGTTTTTAAACACCTTTTAACGTGTCAATGACACCTGGCTTTCACTAAGCGTTTTTTATTTGCAACAATCACATTGAGTATCAACTCTACTTCATGGAGGAGAGGTACCCACTCATTGTATTTCTTGTTAAATTCGTCAGCTTTGTAGCTTTAAAAAATATAAAATTTAAAATAGGAAGAGAAGGGTGTCTGCTATGTTTTTGAAAATGATTTTTACCATCTTGTTTAATTTTTTGAATCCTCCAAAAACTATGAAATATCTGAAGCTGGTTCAGAAGAACACAGTAAAATAGTAATCTAGTTAAAATGAAATAAAAATTATAATATGGTATCATATCATATAATTTCTATACACCATAAATGTATTATAATACGGAAAACATGCTTGTTTATTGAATAAATATCAGCTTTTTATCGTTATACGATACGCTTTCGCAACAATTTTTTTTTGGTTTTGCAGAAGGCATTGAATCCTTTCAAATCTTTATGATTGTTGTTTTTAATCTGTTTCCTCAAAGATTTTTTCTGGATGAAAAGTAACTTTTTGAATCTGTTAATAACACTTTTTAATGGTATATATACTCTTTAAAAAAAATAGATGTTGAAGACTAGATGATTTTTTCTGTTGCAGTGACAAACGCTAGTTTGCAGGTGTTAAATGGAAGTGAAAAACAAACACTTTGAAGGTGTAAAAAAAATTAACACCAGAGTGACAATTATTTTTTATTGTTAGGACGCGCAGATTGAAACTAAACTTTGTATGCATGAAAAACAAAGAAAATCTAGTACAAAGGAACAGCGACTCGCAGTTTGAGAGTTATTTTGCGTGTAAGTTGTGTGTCACTTACGTGTACGCGTATATTTACATTCAGTACAGTACTCCTATAGATCTTTCTTCAATATGGCCGCCTTTTGCCTCACTTATTTTGATTTTCTAAATTTTTCTGGAAATGCCGACAGGCTGCGCACATGAATAATTGAGACAACCAAAACAATTGCAGAATGGATCACCAACTAAAAACACAGAAAATTAAACTACATGAACACAGTGGTGTACACAATGATACTAGCCAAGAAGGGCAATAATGAAATATGGAGATTTTTTTATTAAAGTAGATTAAAGTTTATTAAAAGAAAGTAAACTCAAAATGAATTGAAAGTGACAAGCAATTAAAATTGAAAGTTAATTAAATTGAAAACGAAAATGAAACAAAGGACGTTTTACATTTTAATAAAAGTGAATTTCATTTTGAAATTGTAATCAAATTGCAATTCCTTTTGATATGTAATAAGTAGATATCTAATCTTCTGCAACAAAAACATTTAAAGTAAAAATGAAGTTGGATTGTCTTATTCTCTTGAAATGAAATGATTATATTTGACATGGCTTCCCAGCAGCACTGATCACTTGCCACCTCCACAGTGAACAAGAGGCCGAAAGGTAGAAGATTCCAGAATAAACTTATAATAACAGAGAAGCAAGAGTCAAGAAGAAGACACTACAAAGGAATGCATTGCATAAATAGATTGAGCGAGGGAGGCAAAAAACAGAGAAAAAGACAGGATTCAAATGCCTACTCATTCTTGCCGTTGTATAAGACTTGCATTGGGTGCTACTTATTTGCGAGATTAGTTCCATGTGAATTTATGCAAATTATCTTATAGAAATAGAAATAGAAATGCTACGCTACCTATCTTTCCAATTTGGTCATTTGTAAAAGATAGATTGTTTTGTTGTAGGAGGAGAAAGGGACTTATGTTTATCGAACATTTTACAAAATTTAGCTAGAGTCTTGTTTACTATGGTACCTTGTTTTAACATGTTTAGAATGACCTATGAGAACAAAATTATCATAATGAAGTGTTGCACAGGCAATACTAAGTTCAGAAGAGATTGACCCATAGAATACATAGTTTAAAGGTTCCCAGACAGGTCAGCATTCTAACAATGAAAAAAGGAATTGTTTCTTTTGTCAAAAAGTTTGTAGGCAAAGATACCGTCTATGACTGCTATATCCAACACAAAAAAAGTTGCATGGACACCTTCATGTGCACATTTTAGTTTGAGCTTAGGTGGGTAAATGGTGAGATAAACTATAATTTTATTTTTTGGTTTGTAAGTAAGAGAGAATTTTAAAAATTCACAAGAAGCAGTTCACTGCAAAATGTTAAATAATGTGTGTTTTGCTACCTCAATTATTTATTTTCTCTATAAATACCACTAGAAAACATGTCGAATATATATATATATATAATATACATAAATTTTCAAGTATCTCTACTGGGATGTTTTTGATCAATTTTGACTAAATCATTTTAGATTGATTCTATTTTAGATTTCAATAATTATGAATGATTTGTAATGACTTCAAACTTTGAAATGGCAAATCAAGGAAGACATTCAACAAGAAGAGGTTTTCGTTTATCTTCTTCCCAACTAGATGCTGATGATGTTCAGTATAGCCCTACCCCTCCAAAGAGTGCTCTCAGTCAAAGAGGCTACTATTCGGATATCGTTATGAATGATAATGAGCAAATTGCTCCTTCAGATGTAAGTAGATTTATATGCAAACTGAATTTTATTGGGGTTATCAGTTGAGATTTCCACTGGATTAGCTTTAAAGTTTTAACCGTAATCAATCCTTTGTTCTGAATTTATTGATAGATTGATGGTGCTAAAAAGGATATCAGTACAACCTGGCTTACATCACAAGAAGAACATGCACCAAGAGGTAGTCAAGTAAACTTAGATTAATAAGAGTTACTACTCTTTTTGAATTGAATAATCTATTCTCAATATAGGATGTAAAGTGACTTTTAGAAACAACTTTCAAGTCAAGTTTTTATTCACTCTATTAATTTCTTTATTAATATATGAATCCAAAATATCAGTTCAAATTGGGAATTATAGGAAATAACAACTTCTTTTACTTTTTCACTTGATTTTTAGTAACTTCTTTTCACAATAACAACTATGCAGATACAACAGTTTATGGACCATCTACAGCACCAGTCAAAGTTTCTGTAAGATTCACTTTGATGGATATTTATAGATTTAAGTTTATTCTAATTATCCAATCCCAATTTTAGTGGGCAACAGCCAGAAACATGAGCCATTTAACAATCTAAGCTCGTATCAGCAGGCTTTGTAATATAAAAAAGAGGCGTGTGGTTAACTTTTGAATCTTTTAGGCGTGTGATTGATCACTCGTCTGAAGATTTTCAGGAGAGTGATGGCGTGTGATTGAACAATTGCCAAAATTTTAGTTTCTATAAAAATGTGGGTTAACAATCAGATTTTGGGAGGGTCAAAAATATATAAAATGAATCAATTTTTAATGTTTATGGAAACAAATATATACAAGTGTGATTCAAAATAATTCACTTTGGACTGTAAATCTGTGCATAAAAGATGTTTGATCAAGGTGTGCAAATCGTAGCACGCCTTAGTAAAAATAGTGTTTTTAGGCGTGCTTTTTTGAGGAGGTCTGAATATTTTAAGGCGTGTGTGGATGCCCGCGCATGTGATCGCACGCCTTATATTACAAAGCTTAATCAGTCATGCTTGATTGAGTATTCAATTGTTAATGTGTTAACAAGTCAGGAAGCACTTCTTATGACCCAATTTTAATTTGATGTAAAATTTACCAAAGTAAAAAGCTAAAGTTTTGCTCACAGAAGAGCTACTTTTTCAGGTCTTGTGTATGTGAAATATCAAAGTTGTAATATGCTTATAATCATAAAAAAGGGTTTTGAGCTCACAAGAGCTTTTTTGAGTTTCTGGAAACACCATTTCTCAATCTGAAAATTAATGCTAATCATTCGCTCATCATTCGACCAAACAACCAGAAAATCCAGGCCTTTTAATAATCTTCGCCCATATCAGCCATGTCTGGTAGGGTATCTAATTGTGTAAATATGCCAAGTGAGGAAGCACTCTATATGACCTAATTTTGAATTAGTGTAAAATGCTACCAATGAGCTCATCTGTGGCCTCTAAAATATTTGCAAGGGCTAAAATTTATCTTTTCCAATTGTCACAATATTGGTTTCATTTATAACATTTTGAGATAATGGAAATGTTGTAATCAAGATTTCAATTCTTCCTCGTGTCATTTTTTGGAAGAAAAAATATTTGGAGTATAAAAGATGATAGATTTTACATCAACATGTGATGTTATTCAACATCAGTTAATAAGATTTTTTTATGAAATTAAAATAATCACCACATACTGCACAAGCTTCTTTGGTAAAAAATGACCATGAATGAAAAATCATATCTGAGGCAAAGTTGCTGTTCTAAAGGCAAAGTGGGGAAAGTTTTAGTGTTGGTTAGTTGGTACTTAAGGGTCGGCTTTTTGTGAAGAAAAAATAAACAATTTTTGAGAGGTCAATAGAATAGAGAAAATTATGTGTATGAATTTCTTCACTTTTTATGAATTTGCTGTTAGAAAAATGAAGAAAATAATAAAAAAACTTTTTTATATGATTCCAAATAAATATTTTTAATTATTTTATTTTTATTTCATTTTCATCAAAAATTTACTGGTCAGTTGGGTCTGCAGAACAATACTCTAATACTAAAAATACTTTGCGTTGTTATTTCTTTATGCTTTTTACTTATTGGTACTTGTTTTAAGGAATTTCCAATGAAAGCTTGGGAACCAAAAGTTCAACTACCTTTCAAGACAGAACCAGGAAGAATTCCAAGAAAAATTGAAGTTGAAAGGTTTGATAATGCTATTTGATATTTGCTTTTACTGCTTTCATTCCAAATGCAAAAACTTACAGCTTTGTCTTTTTATATACTATATATTATATATTCTTTATTTGGATATTCTAATATATTAATTAGATTGTATATGTGGAAATCTACGCAATTTAATTTGAGTACAGTACTAGTGCTTTGAAAATGTGTGAATATTTGTGTAAACACTTAACTAGTATATTGATAGATATGCCAAAACCCTATAGTGCTATTTTAGTAAAGCAGAGTAATTATTGAATTACCTTGATGACAAATTTTTGAACAATTGATTATTTGATTCACCAAAACCTGCTGTACAGTAAATGCGCTAATAAATGTCTTAGAGCGTTTATTTAATTTTGAGCTGGGCATTTATTAGAGAGGGGATTTCATAGAGGCAAGGTGTTTAAAATGTAAAACTACACATTTGATATACTTTGAATATTTTCTTGCTTCAAAATATTGTACAATATGTTAATTCACTTACAATGTAGTAAGAAAATCATCTCTGTCAGAATCATCATATCAGAAGGTTGAAGCTCATATTATTCACATCGCTTGAGTTTTTGTTATTAAAAAAAGTTTACCTTAGGGTGTTCCATCATTTTTCTTACGACTATTTTCCCTTTGATCCATTGGAGCCAGCTTTAAGGTCGATAGGGCCTTCATTAGAGAGGGGTGTTTATTAAGGGGGGGATTCATGTAATTTTCAAGTTTTTAT
Organism: Darlingtonia californica; assembly: GCA_032270445.1. Taxonomy (NCBI): domain Eukaryota; kingdom Viridiplantae; phylum Streptophyta; class Magnoliopsida; order Ericales; family Sarraceniaceae; genus Darlingtonia; species Darlingtonia californica. The sequence continues at coordinate 9,739 of JAUBWS010056012.1, forward strand.
GCATTTATTAGAGAGGGGTATTAATGAACGAGAGAGTTGGTGTTTATTAGAGCGTTCACGGTATGCTATGTGTTATTTTAAACTTCAATTCACTTATGTAGATTACCAATTTTGAGATAAGATGATATCACATTATTGTTTAGAAAAGCTCCTTAGAACTTGAAAACCTGAGGGTTATTAGAGGCATGTACTTATGAAAATGGTACTTATGGAATATATTGAATAGATTATGGGTTAAGTTTTTGTAAAATCTTGAAAATTGGCATGTTTTAGGGACTGCTAACAAATATTGTTTCAACTCGTTTCATGGTAAATTGTTTCAGCTTTTTGAGTGATATGATTTCAAATCATTTCAAATTCGTATCAGCGACGTCAGGTAGTTTAAGCTGAAATCGTATCAATTTATTTCACATTTTAAGATAATCGTCTCAATTCGTTTCACAAAGAACATCGTTTCAGAGAAAAATAAATTCGTTTCAATAAGCAGAAAATTCGCCTCACAATTTAAAAAATTCATTTCAATAGACAGAAAAATCTTCAGAAATTCGTTTCATATCTTCAGGAATTCGTTTCGCTATTTTAGCATTGTAAAAAGTTTGTTTCCAAATGCAAAATTCATTTCAGAATTTCCTTTCAGTTATTAATACATTTTGTTAAAATCGTTTTATAAGATTTATGATATCGTTTCAAATTCTGAAATGAATTTTGCATTTGGAAACAAACTTTTTTACAATTCTGAAACGAATAAATCCGTATCAATTCGTTTCAAAATGAAACAATTTTTATGAACGGTCCCTTAGCAGATCATTCATTGCCAGTTTGTTGTACACAGGAGATTTTAAACACCATCTGACACTTTTAAACATGTCCTAAACAAATCTTATTATTCATAACAGGAGGAAGAGAGAATTTTTAAAACAAGATGTTCAGCAACTACTTCAAGAAGCAGGAATAAACAATTCTGAACTGATTCCCAAAACCAATGTAAATATGAGGGTTGAAATAAAACCTGGCGATGATTCTCCATTTCCATGCTTTTTACCTCTTGAAGTATTTGACAATACAGAATATGATTGCCGTACACCAGCAGATTGGCTTGCTCTTGGAATTGATGGTAAAAAAAGAAAACCAGTTCCTGGAAAAGCTCTTCTTCCCAATGGTATGAACTGAATTTGGCAAATACAATTAATATATATATATAGAATATTACCTGAGTTTTCATACATAAAGCTTCTGTTTTGATTTTGCATAGAAACTAGGAAAATGGATTTTTGGGTCAAATTTTCTTTTCAAATATTACAAATGTTCTTTTCCTAAGACAATGCTAATAAATCCAAAAGGTACATTTTCTGTATGAAATTACACATATTCTCTTATAAAATGATTTTCCATTTTTAAAAATTCAAATCAACTTTTGAAAGTCAAGGTTCCACGTGTGAACAAAATGTTTTCCAAATCATTCACATCTAAAACGAGTGGGTGGCCTATTCGATAAGGCTTCAGCCTCCGATTCTTATGTTTGGTGGTGGTTCGAGTCCAACACCTGACAATTGAGGGCATACAGGCTAGAGTCTTTCATTTCGGTCTAAAGATCTTTATCTAACTTTCTTCAATTCAAAATGAAGCCTTTCCTTTCCTGATGTTACAAGCAATTCAATAAATTATTTTCAGAACCACAAGTAAAAAGTATAACATGCTGTAGAGCTCAATGGGTAGCTATCGCTAGCCAATAGCTATTTGGCTGATAGCTATTTGCGAATTAGCATCTTAGCGTAATTAATGTAAAGCGCAATCTTGGAAAGTTTCAAAGCTGAACAATTATGTTCAGCTTATATGCTGTTGCTTTATAGTTAATACTGAGTGTTGTGCGTATCTTAGATGAAAAGAGCTTATACTCAGAAAATTATTCAAGATTCTTTCAGACTCCACCTTCTAGATTTCATCTCTGAAAATTGAATTAGCACTAGAATTGATTTTAACTTGAGCATACGCCCTTATCTCAAAATCTGTGATCGTATTATATTAAGCGCTCGCAACATCAACAATTGTTTAAGTTTGAATTGGAATAAGGTAGATAAAGATTTTTCAACAGAAATGAAATTTTCTAGCTTGTATGCCTTCTAAAACAGCTAAAACAAAAAGGATTGTTGGACTGTTGTTGGACTCAAACCACCAAACATAAAAGGCTGAAACCTTATCAAATAGGCCACCAGCTCGTTACAGAAGTAAGGATGTCAATGCACTATTTGTTCACACGTGGTACTTCAACTTTCAAAAGTTGATTTGAAATATGTCATTTGATACCAGAAAACGTTTAAGGAAGTAAAAACATTGCAATGCTACCTGGGCAATATTGCTACTCGCTAGAACATAATTTTAAACCTTTCAGAATGTAAGAAACATCAGTGTTCTACATTGCTCTCTAGCTCGGGTAATAAAAAAAGATCTGTTTTTAGGAATTGTACAAAATAGTGTCAGGCATTATGATTGGGTGAGTGTTGGAATGATGGGTTACGATGCTTCG
>JAUBWS010056023.1:0-16687 GCA_032270445.1 Darlingtonia californica
TATTCCTATATTTTTCATAAACACAAACACAAACACAACCAGAAAAAGAAAGATCATCTGGCTTAACCCAACCTACAACATCAATATTTCAAGTAATATTTCTTTAACCTGGTAAAGAAGCATTTCCCGTCCAAAAAACAAAAAATGAAAGTTAGTTACAGCTGTATGCCAAATATGAAATCTGTAACAAATTCACACAACAAAGATCCTGTACAAGGAACCCAGTAATCCTAATTAGAAAATTTGCAACTGCTTAAACAAAGATAACTGCCCACTCGAAAACCAATCTTCAATCACAAAAATTATTATGAAGCAATCCTCAACCTCAACACCGACATCCCAAACCACACGGAAAAAAAACACATTAGGCTATGCGAGACAGCGATTTTCCAACCACAAGCAGTCATTTACCACTGAGAAGTATAAAAACATCACTGCTCTATCTACTGAGTATTGGATAATCGTTTTTAAATTTTTTGCGTATATCTGTTTCAATTAAATGCTATACAAATTAAGAAGGTTGTAGTTGGAATAAAAACACGATATAAAAACCAAGAATGTAGATTGTAGATTAAGATTAAAAACGCGAGAAAAAGCGAAAAATCATTCATGTCGAGTAGAAAATTATATTAGAATATACAACATGCTTGTGAAATATCTTTCTTTTACGTCCGAGAATTTGCTGTCTTCTCTTTCCTTGTTGTATAAAAATGAAATTTGTGCTTTTTATTCCCTCTCAAGTAACAATGTGAAAGACAGAATGGGATAGGAATGCTCACTCCCGTTCAAAAATATTACCCTTTGATCGAATAAACGAATTCTTCTGCAAATAATTAAATGGAGTGATAACAGGAATATAGGAATACAAGGATGAAAGGCATAACAAGTGCATGATAACACAGGAATAACAGGAACATCGGGATAAAGGAATGGCATGAAAAAAGGGATACGAGAAATATAGAAAAAGCAGCAATATAGAAATAACTGGAATGAAGGAATAACAGGACTAAAGGAATATCAGGAATAACAGCAGAAATAATGGGAATGAAGGAATAACAGGACCAAAGGAATATCAGGAATAACAGGAATAATGGAATAACGGAAACAAAGGAATAACAGGAATATTATAAAAACAGGAATATAGAAATACGAGAAATAATATAGAAACCACAGGAATAGGGGAATAAAGTAATAAGGGAATAACAGGAATAAAGGAATATCATTCTATTATTGGAATAACAGAAATATAAGAACAACAAGACTAACATAAGTACAGGTATAACAGGAATAATGGAATAATAGGGATATAGGAACAACAGGAATGAAGGAAATTGAGAACTATATGAATAAGGAATATAAGAATACAGGAATACAAGGATAACAGGAGATAGAAAAAGGATACCAGGAAAATAGGAATAAGAGGAATACAGGAACTATAGGAATAAAGGAATACAAGGAATATAGGAATAACAGAATTAAAAGAATACAAGGTATATAGTGATAGGGGTATACAGGAATAGATAAGAAATATGGATATGATATAGGATTATAGAGATGGAGGAATAACAGAAATTTAGGGAAAACAGGAATATAGGCATATCTGGAAGATTAAAACATAAGAAATAACTCAGCGTTTATTCACAATATTTTGTCTTCTTACGATGGCTTCTTCAGGATAATAAGTTAGTTACAAGAAAGGCGTATTCAAATAATTTTACAAAATCCCGAAATTCCTGTGTGGTTTAAAATAAACGGTCTCTAAGATAAAAGAAAAATGTCAAAGTAAATAGGAACGGTATAAATAGCATTACATCTTACAGTATGTCTCAAAAAATTGGAAACAAGTTTAATTATTGATTTTTCCGGAGCGTATATCGTTTTTCTATACGTGAATTTTATACGTTTTCAGTTTATAATGCCAAAACCTCTCAATCTTTCTACACACTGTTCATTATTACTCTGGTCAATAAGTGTAAACAAAAAATCTGAAAAACCATTATGACCAGGGACGTCAAAATGATTTTGAAGGTTTTGTTGAGGTACAATCTTAGATGTCTTGAGCTGACTGAACTTATGATTATTAAACCTAAGTCTAAATGTGGTCGTCCAGCTACTCACATACTGAACACCACAGGTTTTACAAGTAAGAAGATATACAACGTTTGTATAATTACAATTAAGATCCGGTACACGAATGTTGTATTTCCTACCTTGCTTACTTTTAAATTCTGTGGTGTTGCCCAAAAGGACACATCCCACAACGTTTACTTGACCAGCCTCTACTGCCACCATGGTTCTACCCTGCCAATGGAACTTTCGCCCGTACCAAAAGGTCTTTTAAACTTTTGTCTTTACAAAACCCCACAAGGGGCATGTCATGAAAGACCTCTTGATGCTCCTTGGCAAAAGCAAGAATAACATGTAACATGTAACATGCAAAACTTTACCTAAAACATTAAAAGAAGGGTGGTAAGTTACATTTAACCTAATTCTATATTTTTTCTCACGTTTCTTTCCTTTTGAACAAGTCCTCCCTATTAAATTTCCTTGCAAATTTCGAACAAGCTTTTCGTCTTATTTTAAGAATCTACGATTCCAACTGATTGCAACGTTGATCGAAAAATGAAACGTCCGATAATAAGAAGACTGATAGCGTCACCTTCAATTGATTCAGACCTTAGGACCTTAATATTCTCTAATTGACTACCAGCTTCTTTCAGGTAGTCTTCCCTATCCCAGATAACAATCCCTGATCCCTTATCAGCCTCTTTGATAATTATAGAAGTGTCATTTCTAAGAGAATCTATAGCGTTCCTTTTATCCCTGGTTAAGCTGCGATGCTTTAATTTAGTATTGATTTTCAAGATTTTTTAAATTTCCTCTGGTTTACTAAGGCACATTTCAGTAGCTGTGTTTTTGTCTCGAGGATCAAGGTTTGGTTTCTTACGGAAAAGTTTCTTGGCACGAAACTACGTTCATCATTTCGAAAGAACCATGCCAACCTGAGTCTCCTACCAAATGTAAATATAAAGAGTATGTATCTATCTAGAAATATCAGTAATATCAGGAATATCAGAAATATCAGGAATATCAGGATTATCAGGAATATCAGGAATATCAGGAATATCAGGAATATCAACAATATCAGGAATGTACAGAAATAACAAGGCTAGGAACAAGGCGAATAAAGAATGCGTAAAGGATATTAGGAACAATAGATAGAAAGTATTATCTCCTTAATGTAATAGGTGGGATAGATGAAAAAGTTAACTTAAATTTTCAATTAGCAATTTTAAGTTGCAACTTCCACTCATAATTTGCATCTCGTATCTCGCAACTCGCATGTTAAAAATTCACGAAAAACAATAGGTATTTGTGTTTAAGAAAAAACAATCGGTTTTCTTTGTTTTAAGGGAAACTATGAACAAAACATTTTTGTTTTCAGGAGGAGAAAAACAATAGGATTTTTGCATTATAGAGAGTGTTTGTGATATACCAAGGCTATGAATTATTGAAAAGGTGTTAAAAGGAAAAAAACAGTGCAACTACAAAATACAAAGACATATTGCTAAGTGAAAGTTGAGGTCTTATCATGGGAAGGTAGCTTTTTTAGTTATTTTTTGTTTAAAAGTTCAACTTGGTATATTTTATAGTCTGTCTTTCAGTTTGAAATCTCTGCTTCTTAGTGGGAAAACCTCTGTTTCTTTTAAAATCTTGAATTGTGACTGTCTATGGGAAAAGGGGACATAAAGCCTACCATAATTTACTTGTTCACATCTCAAAATCATGAAAGACGTCTGTGGAGGAGTGCATTGCTATATAATAAGAAATGGCCTCCTCCACAGACGTTTTTTAGTAGTTTTGCCAGTGGGTGGAGTATGATTGCGATAAAAATGACCAAACGCTCTTTTCCTATAGACCGTCACAATTATTAAGATGCATATTTTCGGAGGAATCGTTCTTTCGAACATCTTTATATACTTTCCAATGGAAAATGTGGAAAACTTTAATGGCCTTCAACCGTATGGCACACATATCCTTTACAGGCATAGTATGGGATTGGTGATGAAAGTTCTTTGTAGGTCGGTTCAAAATATGTGACGTTCTACGGGAAAAGGGGGCATGGTCATTTTTAACGCGATCATACTCCACCTACTTGCAAAATCATGAAAAAACGTCTGTGGAGGAGGTCAGTTATATTTAAGCGACACGCAAATTTTGAGAAGCAAACAAGTGAATTATGGATAGCTTTATGCCCCCTTTTCCCGTAGACCGTCACATATAAAGTTATAATAATCCTGTACTTTTTGAGAAGTATATGGCTTGTAGTACAAAGCACGTTCTGGTAAAAGTAACAAGTTCTCGTAACAAACATTACGCCTCTCCAATATTTTTTTAATAAATGGTATTTTTGGCAGGCCATTACGTTTTTTGTACAATAAAAGATGCCTCTCCAATCTTGTTTTGGCCCCTCTAATCATAATTACGTGTCGCAACGCCATCCAGTTGCATCAAGGCTAATATGGGAAAACACGGAAAGTGTTACCAAGAGTACTAGTAAATAGAAGATTTATAAAGAATCTAGTATGTCGACTAATGTAAAATGCATTAGATACATAAGATCATTGCGAGCTTAAAATAATAATAAGAATAAAACAGCATTTCAGATATATGACCAGGCTAAACCTTTTAACCTTTTGAGTTTGCCGTGTTTTTATTTTGAAAAAATACAAAATTCCAAGGACTTTTTAAACACTTATCAAACTTTAACTTGAATATTTGGATACTGGAATAAGGTAAGCTAGTTAAGTAGTCAAGTTCGATATCTGACTTGCACGAGCTATTGTCCAAGCGTTGCACGGACCAGTGTTCACAACATGGCAGTATTTTGGCTTTGTCTTTCTGGGGGTTTGTTCATTTCTAGGAACTAAAACCGCACCCTTTGGGAGATTATTTTTGACCTTTTCTGCAAGCTTTAGACGGTTTTTTGGATTCACAGGAGAACAACATTTTTATCAAGTTTGGTTGAAATTAAAAGCCTTAACGTGGCTGGATCTCAACTGAAATTTCTTCATGATTTTTGGGGCTCTTTGGAGAGCCTTGGGAGACTGAAAACATCTTGACAGATGGTACATTGTATCGTCCATTCCGTAGAAATTTTTAAGTCCACTTTTATACATTAACCCATAATACTTTTTTTACTAATAAATTTTGGAGGGCTAAAACCTGTTTACGTAAATTTGAATTCAAGAATGAAGTAGCATTATTTGTATCACATACTATTTTGTCTTTCTAGAAATTTTAGCTTTACCCGTATATGCATTTTCAAAAATTCGATTCAAGTGAATATCGGTTATCGATATCTTCTGTGTGACTGTTATTTATCAAAATATTGTCATTTGTCAAATCGAAATCTGTCAATACCTTGTATTCATCATTTGACAAATATGTAAAAATCTCAATACAGAAACGCAAAGTTTGAATATGACCCTAATATTCACCTCTATGCTGAAAATTCATAAAGACACAACCGTCAATTAAAAAGTATATTTATTCTTTCAACATAAAACTGCACATTGCCATCGTCAGGCTATGTACAAAATGATGTTAAAACTTTTTAGCCGAAAAGTTTAGCAATTTTGCAATTTTATGTTGAACGTATAAATATATTTTTTAAACTGAAGAAATGGCATATTTTGATAAACACACAGCCGTCTTTTTCAAAATGCGTTTCTTAAACCCATAGACTGCATAGTGATTTTTGAAAATGTGGAGAACTTCTAAAATTCTTCAAAACTTTTCAATGCAAACTTTCAATATAAATTTCTGGTTAGTGGATTGAAATAAACTAGTTGTGTTTGGTATCAAAAGAAAGCATTTTTGAAGCTTTGTGAAATTTTCTTGGTTATTTAGGCCAATTTTTCAATTTTTCTTAAGTTTTGGGGTTGCTAAAACATCAAACTTGGACGCACATATGCGTCTTTCGGAGTGTTCTTCAAAAATATTATTCTCCACCTTGAATGATCCTCATTGATAGCCGTTTATTAAAACCGTAGTTTGATCGCAGACCTTAACGAATCTTTGGATGATATAAGTTTTTGTATCAAGTATTTAGAAACTTCCAAAAGGAAAGACGTCCTCACGAATTTGATAAAAGCGAGGTTAAGCAAACCAAAATCTACGACATAAAACGTTGCGCAGCCGTTCTGGAAATTAGCATGCCAAGCTACTTTCAGTGATGTTAAGCAAACCACGCTGCCAACAAAAAACTTTTGATGGTATCTTACCACCGAATTACGCCTAAACTGCTAAAGGGAAATACTATCTGTGTTATTAGCTACGTTAAATTGTTTCAAGCTTACTCCTTAAATTAAAAAGCATTTTAATATCTTCAAAAACAATTTTACCTGACCATTGATTCAATTTTTCTTAAGTTTTGGGGTTGCTAAAATATCAAATTTGGACGCACTTGTGCGTCTTAAAAATTTATTCTCCACCTTGAATGATCCTCATTGATAGCCGTTTATTAAAACCATACTTTGATCGCAGACCTTAACGAATCGCACAGCGCGCATAACACTATGCTTTGCGTGTGGTGAGATCTACCATATGTGCAAGAGCTTCGATCAAAGTTTTTAACGACATTATCGTTCACGAGTCTTCATTCCCATGGGAGCTGAAGTTTGCTGATATAATTCCGGTCCATAAATAAGGCACTAAAACCAACAAGGCCAACTACAGACCCATTAGTATACTTCCTGCTATGTCGTGTTTGAAAGATTGATTGCCAAGTAGTTAACCCCCTTCGTAAACTATTGGTTATTGAAGTACATTTGTGGTTTACGTAAAGGCTACAGTTCTCAATATGCCTTGTTTCAAATGCTTCTAAAATGGCAATCAATTTTAAACTTTGCTAGTAGGCCCGCGGGCAATATCTCTGGATAGCATAATGATATGAATTTGAAATTTAGTATGAAGTTAGTCCTCAATAAAATAATCATGCTCAAAAAGTAATGGTTGCTACGGTTTCTTGATGACGTCATCATGTAGAGCTTGATATTGAGCTATAAGTAAAGAACAAATAAATAAATGATAAAAATCAATCGTATTTCGAAAGAAACCTCCGAGAAAGACAAAATCCATACTTAAAATATTGTAAAACACATGCAGAAGCAGCCACCGAGGCAAAAAGACAAAATATCTGTTTAACTAGGGTCAACTTTTTGAAAGAACACTTCGAAATTTTCCAAGAGACAATTTCTTCACAGAACACATCTCCATATCTAGGAGATAATAATTTGGGAAACAAGACATCACAAAAAATAGCTAGTTCGTGTTTGCATAAAATGTCTGTTCTTTCATAAACTAAAGAACAGTGATTTTAATAGGTTAAGTGACGTCATATAATTGTTCTTTCGGTAAATTCAATTTTCCAACTGGAAAATGAAAGAACACACATTTCATGTAAAAGCTATGAAACAGACCAACATATCTTCATAGAACAACTAAAATCTTTAAATTAAAGAACGTTTTTATTTCATATAACTGTTCTTTGGAAAATAAAACTTATCCTGGAAATAACACCGACCACATATATCATACTAACAATTAAAAAGAACCAAATCTGACAGAACAGTCTGAAATTTCCAGTGGGAAAGTGAAAAAAGAGAATACAGAATACATTTTAATTTCTAAGGAACAATCTGCCTCAGTACACATGCAAATTTCAACGATCAAAACAACCACAGAACAGATATTTCATGCTTTCGTGTCGTTGGCTGCTTTCGTACATGGAGTAATTCTAGTCTGGGAATTGTCATTGAAATGGAAACCAGAGTCTATCGTGGTTTAACATAATCCCAAGCAAATTTATAAGAATGGTTTCTACATCAAAATTGAAAAGTATTCATTTCAACAGCAATGGACACCCACAGGGGCAAAAAGATATCAGTTTCAATAACATAAAGCTTTTAGTGTCGGGTTTGTATAATGAGATTAGTGGAGGAGTACTAAAAAGGTTGTTATTGTCAATTTCCTTTTGTTACGTCTATAGAAAATTGTTATTGTAAAACCAGCCAGCGCTCCTCCACGGGTTCTCGATAACCCATGTTTTTATCATCTGATCAATTTAAATACATGTCCTAAGGAACAACTTTCTCACATAAACCCTAAATAGATTAACTTTTGTTATTACTTAAAAAGAAGAGGGCTTAACAGATTGGAATTATTTTATTAAGTATTATTGTTATGTCAGTGGAAAGATTTTTTGAAGGTACCATTTTGTGTGGTTGGAATAGAGGAGATGAATCTTTCAAAATTGTGAAAGACAAACCACTTTCCATTTCCGATGTTGTGTCCTATATGAACGCTAAGAGCTTTTAAAACCGTGCATTAACGTCCACTTGTCATTGAGATAGGCTCTATGTTACCTGGAAAACACAAGCAGTATTATGGTCAAAACGCTTATGAGATTTTTTTTTTTATTCTCCCGTGTTTTTTTAAGTCATTATTGATTTTTCAAGATTTTTCAGTGATTTTTCAGTGATTTTTCAGTTAGTTTTTGTGATGTTTGATTTTTTTTGATGAATTTTATGATATTTTTGAATGAAAAAAAAATTTAAAAGATTTTTGAAGTAATTTTCCCCTCGGAAAAATAGACAAAGAAGGAGTATTTGCGATTTTTTTCTGAACATTTTGTATGTCTCAAACACGTATTTTGAAGGTTCTAAAGACGTCATTTATGAAGTTGGATGAGATAAATCTTTGAAAAGCTGCCTGAGACAACCACTTTCCCGTTTTCAGTGCCATGGGCCTGGATAAGCACAAGGGTCCCTATGTTTTTACTCGAGCCTCAATTGTTCTTATCAATCAGGGGCGGATAGAGACTATGTGAAAGTTGTGATTTCACACAGTGAAGTAGTCTAAAATTACCAAAATCGGGAAACTCTTATAGACATTTCGGAAAGAATCGGGGAAATTTAATCAGAAAATCGGAAAACTTCGGGATTTTCACATGGTGTTTTGAAGAGTCTGTATCCGTCCCTGTCAATGTTCTTATTCTATAAATTCTAGACAAAATCAAAAATTTTAACAATTTTGTGATTGAAACTATTCTTTTGAACATAATTTTCTGCTGACCTTGCCGAGAGAATAGCTTTATCCTCGACCAGGTTTGAAGTAATAATGTCTCGGGCAATTGGTACATCAATAAATCTATTTTGCTACATGTTATATTACATTACAATCTTACGTTTAATTTCAATATATCCAAGGTTGCAAAATCATGCAATATTGAGTTCAGGACTTTCAAGGCTTGTGTGAAAATTTGTGAATTTGTCCAATTTCAAGAAAATTTCCAAAATTGAGAATTGCCCAAGGCATTTTCGAGCCTCATGTGGCCTTACCCATTGTTTTCTGGGGTTACTATTAATATTCCCGTGGTCATGACTATACAGCCATATGTTTGCACCTTTGTGTAAGATGTATCACCTTACAGATGAAAGCAAATAGAAAGATGAATTACATAAGTGAAGCTATGATGATGGTTTTCTGTAGTGCAAAACCAATTTGTTGAAATTGAAACTCTTTAGCAGATTGCAGACAATTATTAAGTTATACTTTGACTTTGACTTGGGGTCACAGCGTGAAAAACGTCCGAAAACGGGTCTCGTATACTACCGTATATGGACTAATTTCTTCCATATATGGAAAAAATTAGTCAATAATAGACTACATACGGTCTATCTATTCGGTAGAATTTCACGCTGTGGGTTTCAGACCACTTTGTTCGTTCTTTAGTACAAAAAAGTCTCTTAAAACATACTGAATAATCGAGGCAAGAATTTGTGGATGCCTTGTCCATCTATTTTTATAGACTTTTTAGAAGAGAATCATCACACGTTTAAATGATATTGATATTTTTATTTTGAAAAATAATACGCGTATAATACGCGTGCATAATGATAATCGAGGTGTGAAGTACTCCAAAATTTGGTTTAATAGATTTTTTGATTTTTCCTTGTGATATTTTGTTACCTTTTAATTTCACACTTTATGTTTTGTTGTTTTATTTTATTTTTTGTTTTTCATCATGTGTTTTTTTGTGATGTTTTTGTAATTTTTTTTTCAAAATGTACGAAATTTTAATGAGTACTTTACCTCTTTGTTTCATTTTGCATTGTCTAGTAAAATTTTCTTCACTTATTTTCATCAGGTAAGGTAAGCTTCTTTATGGGAATTTAGGCAAGTAATCCGGACTGACTCTCAATTAGGGACAACTTGATATTACATTTTGTGAGGAGTTAATTTCACCATGGGCAACTTTAGTTTCACTATTGGTAAGTTAATTTCACTAGGGGAAAATTAAAGTTTGACCATTGTTAAGTTTTTAATTTCACTAGGGGGCAAGTTGAATTTCACTGTCGTATTTTGCTTTCACTATTTTATACACCTAGGATATGTCAGTTTCGCCATTGTCAATTTGATTGATAAGTAATTTAGTTTATCCACCATGGGTAAGTTAGCTTTACCATAGGTAATTCAGTTTTACTATGGTAGTTTAATTCATTCATATAATTTATGTTAGTTTTACACCGGTAATCCAATTTCACCATGGGTTAGTTAGTTTGACCATGGATAATATAGCTTTTTCATATACAATTAAGCTTTACCATGAATAATTATATTTTCACTATGGGAAAACTAGTATTACCATGGCTAACTTGTAACATTAGTAACATTACTGCTAAATGTGCCTTGTATGTTTCCCACTTATATGCTTGGTTTGTGTTTGGTCACTAGTAGTGACCAATTGTGGACTTGAAAGGGCAAATGACCGGGAATTTTTGTTGCTTACTAATCTAGCCATCTTGTGTGGGATCAAAGAAACATATTCTTTTTCTTGGTAGAAAAACACAGGAAAACATTTTGAATAATTAATACAAAAACAAGTCTATGTTATATATAGGGTGAAAATAAAATATTGAAAAGTAGTTGTGAGAATGAAGTTTCTCTTATTATTTATTCATTCATGTTTATAGTTTATTTTATTCAAAACATCTGAGTATTATAATATTTTGATCATTTTATATATATGTTTTTATATATGATTGCTCATACAATTGATAATGTGTCCAGGGTAGAATTTTCCCGTGTCTGATATCAGTTTAATGAGTGATCATTAAAAGTCGTGGTTTTCGTTTAAGAAAGTGTGCGATATACGATATAGAGTTTCGAGTTTTTTTACCTGGTTTATATGAGCTGGAGTGAGAAAAATATATCATCAATAAATTACCTGAAAAAATGAGTTGTCCGATATAGCGTTTCAAGATTTTTACGTGGTATATTTGAAGCCTTTAGGTGAGTTTAAGCGAGAAAATATTGGAATATAATACCTGGAGTTTCACACGCGTTGTTCCGTATATTACGAGAAGGTGTGCAATATGCGATATAGTTTTTTGAGATTTTTAAGTGGTGTATCTGGAGCCTTTAAGTCAGTTTGAGAGAGAAAATATATCCAGATACTGCGCGTGAGCTTCACATGTAATAATTTCTTTTATTGTCGAGTTGGAAAGACGAATTTTTTGCTTGCGTTCATATGTATTCATGGTTCACATGTGAAATGTTTTTTTTTGGTACAAATATGGTAAAGGAAGAACAAAATGCTGTCACGTACTTCAGGCTCACAAGTTTTCTCTAATGATATAAAATCGTATGAATATAAATTCAAGTCTCATGCTGAATTTTTTAATGAATTTCGTGTATCTGTACGCATTCTCGAGTTGGTTTCGAATTTGAATTGTAAAAGTCTTTGAAATTCATAATAGGGGGGGGGGGGGTAAGAGTAAGCAAAGGTGCACGTCACTTGGGACGTTGTAATAGACTAGGACGCGTTGTCATAGAAAACCACCATGAAAACGAGGGTGGGGCTGGACAATAAATAATCTCGGAAATTTTTCCTCAATTTGATTACAAACGAAGCGGCACAGATAAAATTTTGGGATCAGTGATAATAATATTCTATTTGCTCCATTTTATTGTCAAAAATATTTGCGGAACGAAAATTTTGCGGTTTCATGAAAAATTAATTCCCAAACTTTGGTCACGAAACTAGAGTCTGCGAAAATATGTAAACAATTTTTTGGTTTTTTCTGAATGTATAGAACTGACAATAAACAAAGTTTTGTTTGCACAACGTTACTTTGTTTTACTGTCACATGCAAGAAACGCCCTAATAAACGGGCTTTTATTTAATTTTCTATATTTTTATTCTAGATATTGGGGTGGGTGTTTTTAGAGAGGTGCGTTTAATAGAGGCGGGCGTTTATTTAAGAACCATCAACAATCCGTTGGTTTATAATGTCATAATGTTTTTAGCGTTACTGATTTATTCGTTATTGATTTTGAAAATTTCAGCAAACTCGTAAATTAAAACCTGAAGAAGTTGTACTGAAGATATTTGTTGCTTTGTTCACATGAAATTTTATGATTGTTATTTGTTGATGCTTAGTCACTTTCACTAAGATAAAAAAATTCATAACAATGGACGAACTTCCTTCAAGAAAACAGTTGCATTTGACAAACCGAATAAATAATGTTTACCAAAAGTCTACCAAAGTCGTAACGACGAAGACGGAAACGAAACGGTGAGTCTGTAAAATACATACTTTTTTTTATCTTCGTTAATTTGTAGTTATACTCACAGCGTGAAATATGTCCGAATGGGTCCTGTACATTACCATATAGTAGTATACGGCACCGTATTCGGTAGAATTTCACGCTGTGACTTTGTCAGCCATTCATAGGCTGGTTCAAGAATATTAAATCCCTTCCACAAGAATTTATATCTCTTTCTGACATGCTCCATCTCAATTCTCATTGGTTGAGAAAGAGCACAATTGGTTGTCGATAATGCACAAGCATTATTGGATGCTTTTCTATGGAAAAGTTATAAAACCTGTTTGTCAACATGTTGAAGATATGTGATGAAGTCAAGTATGCATGCTCCATGATATTTTTACGTGGTTCACGTAAATTATATGCGCTATTATATTTGGTTTTGCCAAGATTCTTGGTAATTATCGTCTAATCTCCCAGAGTCTCTTCTGCGACGCTATCAAATTTCAAAAATGTGTTGGAATCTAATGTCAATTTTTGGTGTTATTAGATAGCGATGACGCAAGTTAATTTAAATTGCTACGGCCGAGGGGTAAAATACTCAAAATCTAGTGTACGAGATTTTTTGTAGCTTTTCGTATGATTTTATGTGGCTTTTGATTTTTTTTGTGTGTTTTGTGATTTTTTGGCAAAAATCTCGTGATTTTTTGACTTATTCGTGATCTTTTTTCACAGTGTACGAGATATTTTGAGTACATTTTACCCTTCGACTACGGCAAGAGTTTCCACGACGAAACGAATGTAATAAACCGATGAGATTGTGAAATATGACGGATTGTGGTATTTTGACGGCTGTACTTGCCGTACCTAACGCGTCTTTCAAACATAGGGCCGGGCCGTAGCAAAATAGTTTCGTTTTCAATATAACAATGAAATTCTTTAGAATATTTGATGATAAAACGTTTTGGACATTCCCAATGTCTTTCTTTCCACTGTCTTAACAAAGAAATGTCGGACAGAAGTGATGGTATTTTCTTTCTTGAGATGCCAAAATCGTTTCCGAAGAACTATGTTTGCTCACAACAATTATATTGCTTTATAATATTAGGCATTCAGATTCACTTAATGTTTTGCATAAAATTGAATTCGAGCTGGTGAACAATTTGTTCGAATTTGTTTTGTCTGATATGGTGTGAACTTTATACGACGACCAATATGGCGGAAATGCTGTATATTTAAATAAATGCTAGAGTAAAATTCAAAATTTGAACCAAATTATCAATTTTTCTGGATGAATTGTTAATTTGTTCTTATATTAAGAAAGGTCATAATACTAGTAGTCACTAAATAAGTTTTTATTGAATCTTTATTCCAATTTTTATTGTGACTTATTTTAATATTTGGTTGACACTATTAAGAAATAGAAAATGCAGAATAATTTTTTCGACAACTAAAGGCACATACTAATGTATATCCTGCCATTGTTGCTGATGTGTTAAAAGGAATAAGCTCGTAATTCTACTGATGGGTCCCAAAAAGATACATACTATATGTTCGTTAACCCTTAGAACGCACTCAATTTTTTGAAAATGGTCAAAATTTCCACGTATTTTTTAAACATTTCTTAAATTTTGAACTTGAATTTGAGAAGACTGAACAGCGAGAAACTAGCTAACTTTGGTATGGGAAGAAAGCTTATTTTATGGTCTTTCAAAAAACATGTAGGTTAGTTAAGGCGATTTTCAAGCATTCAGGAGTTACAGGCCTTCAAAGGCATAGAGGTATTTTGATCAAATCTAAACGTATATATACGTATTCTGAGCTCTAACGGTTAAATAGAATCGGCCTACTGAAAATATTTTATGGCCGAACTTCAAACTTGTCCTTATCTTTTCGTTAGTAGAAAAGTGAATGAAAAAGTAAGGACGGGATACACAGTATTCCAATCTGGTCCCATTAGCTGTTTCTATAATTTCGGAACAAAAGAGCTAGAGCGCTGGATATGATTTGTTTTGAGTTTTTATCGACTGTTAGATGCACCTTTACTTAGTTCTTCTGAACCTTTAGAGAAGGTATGAATCTTGAATATGTTCAAAATTGAAGGCATATTCGATATCAGCATAGTAAAGTCACCAAAAGACCCAATGGTGGATATTTCTCAAGAGCCAATCACGTATTCTTTGTGATACTGTTACAGATTGAAGCAAAAGATAATTGAGCTAAAGTATGTTTTACACAGCATAAAATTCTCTCGAATACGGTCTCGTATATTACCGTATATGGACTAATTTCTCTCATATATGGAAGAAATAATATATAATATACACATAATATACGGGACCCGCATAGGGAAGTTTTGTGCGCTGTGTTCAGTTAAAGTGGACCGAAAAATCTTCCTATGATTACCATGCAGTTACACCTTTTTATGACTACCAACCCAGCTGCTTTCATTTATCAAAGGCCCAAGACGTGACGTAGTTATTGAAGAGCTCACATGGCCATGCCAAGGTCAAGGTTAGCATAACACGCAGTTTTTTTTTATTTAACCCCTGAAGTATTACGTTTCCTTTTATAAAATTAAAAGTTGATAATAAACAATAATACAGTGGATCCTCTGCTTATGTATGGTACTTTCTCAATTCCTTTCTGTTCTTGTTGAAAATCAAACGACTATTAACATTTCTTGAAGCTTTGTCGAGGCTATGAGCTACTTCTTGAAGATATGTCAAGGCTATGAGCTACTTCTTGATGATATGTCAAGGCTATGAGCTACTTCTTGCGAAGTTATGATCTTCGAGCTTTTCGTGCAATGTTGACCCTGAATTTTGTTATAAACTGTGTTCTTATAAAAAAGTCGTTCTGCGAGAACTTCACTGTTTATCAACTCCTTCTTTATCGCTCTTGTGGAGATAAATAGACGGACTACAACGCACGAAATCATATTCAATAGAATTTGTACTTTACAAGTACTTAAAAGTAGTTTCTGATAGGCCGTTTCGAGCTTTTTTCCTACGCATGGTCTACCGGTATTCGTTTAAAAGTCTGTAATTTGGCAAACTGGGAACTATAAACATGAACTTTGATTGTTACAAATAGTCTGCAAAGATTGGCTGATAAACAAAACAGAAAAGATATTGGCTTTTTTCCCATTGTTGTAATGATTCTTTTATTATATCTTTTATAATAATGCGCATGCTCCGTGTATTACAATTTTGATATACCAAGTTTTGGACCAACACCGATAGACTAAATGAAGTGCAAAGAACTCCGAAACGGTTATCAGATAGACTAGCTTAACTTATGTTATCTGCGCTTATCTTTGTACAACAACTGATTTGCGGTAGCGATCTTATTGTTGTCTCTTATCTTTTAACATGTCATGTCATGTGCAAACAAAAACATATATATATACAGGGTGATTAAATTGGCTTTGAATGAAAACAATTTTTGACGGTAACTCAATGAAATGGATGAAGGAAGACACGAATACCAACATTAAAGGTCTACTTGAACAAAATCCAATATTTGCATCCAGCATTTCATAGCGTGTTGGGTAGAATGTTGTATGAAAGTTGAATGACAGACCTTAAGTAACAAAATTGTAGGACCTCATTCCCGGGGCCTCTTTTCCACTTTTTGCTATGTTGATGGAGAGAGGAAGAATTGATTGCTCAAATAGAGCATATTTTAATCTATGCAATATGCAAGTGGCCATTGAAAACATCAAAAATAATTACACACACCGAGGAATAATTTTTGTGTAACTATTTTGAATGTTTCCGATGGCCACTTACATATTGCATAAATTAGAATTCGTTATATTTCTGAAAATTATCATCAGCCGTTTCCAGGGCCTCCTTCTCTCGCGCCATCAACATATCAAAAAGCGAAAAAGTCAACCTGGGAACGACGTTGTAGAGTATCTGATTAATTTTTCATCTAACTTCTATACAACATTTTCTGTTTAACATTACAGAAAATGTTTGGTATATATGTTGAATCTTTTTAAGTGGACGCCTTAATGGGGAAATTTTTCCAAGATTGAGCTTTTTTTGACGTTGCAGAGCCAGAT